>JAMKQA010051767.1:0-13977 GCA_024699735.1 Posidonia australis
AAAAGTCGATATTTCATTTGCAAAAGAGAAATCATTAGAAGACCGATTCGTCGGGCGTGCGAGGGTGCCTAACACCTTCCTCGCACGTAACAGGGATCCTTACCCGCATTTCTGGTTTTACGCAGCCCCCCTTTTATTTTGTTTGTATGATTCTTCATGTGTTTATGGTTTTCCTCGTCTTCCATAATAGACTAGGTGGCGACTCCTACATTTTTCATTTTTCCCCTTTCTTTTTGCCGTGGCTTTGTCGCTTCTTTGGCACACACATCACCTACCCGTGTGGGCCACCCCCATCGGCATGGTTACAGAAGGCACACCTCTGTTTTCAGCAGTTTTCTTGCATTTAGGCATATAGAAAGCAAGGATGATAAATCGCTCAAGATATTAGATCTTTGATCTTATATGCAATATTATTGCATCAACTCTTGGCCCGGTAGACGAGCAATATTTCTGAGCATTAGGACACACCCTTACACATCATGCACCTATACTTTAGACACCACAAGCATTTGCATAGCATGGCATATCGCCTTTGGGCGTACAATAAAAGGCTGCAAAGCCGACATTCCATAAGCAAGAGAGAAATCAATAGAAGACCGATTTATCGGGCGTACGAGGGTGCCTAACACCTTCCTCGTACGTAACAGGGACCTTTACCTGCATTTCTGGTTTGCGCAGCCCCTTTTATTTGTTTTGCATGATTTTCATGTTTTATGGTTTTCCTCGTCTTCCATTTTAATAGACTAGGTGGCGACTCCTGCATTTTGCATTTTTTTATTTTTGTCGTGGCGTTGCCGCTTTTGGCACACATCATATATATTTATTTGTGGCCACCCTTGACGGCATGGTTACACTAATATATTCTTACTTCCATATGTGCAACCTCAGTAAAACTTCTTGTCCTAGAACAATGTAGTGTTGTCAAATGTAGGCAATTTTCAGTATTTTTTTCACTAAGTTCCTGCTTACAATAATCCAACAGATTACATATCTAATGCTTATGAATTATGATTCAAAAAATAAACTTGGCAACTGTAACGCCCCGATCCTGGACATGCTACAAAATCTCAGTATCATAAACATAATTACACTAATTACAGAAACATTAAATAACTGTAACTATGGCTCTCCTTCAGGATCTCAATGTGCGGCTAAAAGCTCCAACTCCTGCACCGGAACTCGGCTACACGCGGTCTACACCTGAAAACCAACAAGCACGCGTGAGTGACATCTGAGTCACCCAGTATGCGCCCAAACACACAAACCACAAAATCTCTGGAAAACTATAAAACTCATTTCTTTGATTTTCAAAACTTGGTTTTCCTTTGAAAATTCTCTTTTCTTTTTATTGGAAATCACCTGGGAATTCAATCCCAAATTCATGCCTTTTTTTTTCAAAAACCATGTTTCTTTTCTTTTCTCAAAACAATTGGAAACTCATTCCAAAACCACATTCTCTTTCAAAAACACACCTTAGCATTTTCTTTCAAAACCTTTGGAATTCATTTTCCAAAACATATCTTTTCAATACTTGCGATTTCTTCCCAAAATCACACTTTCAAACTCACATTTCTGACCAGATCCAGCCTAAAACACAATGCCTCTTGGACTCAAACCAAATCATAAATACAGGCTAGTAACTAGTAAAACATCATCATTAATCCATTTCAGGATTTTAGGACTATTTCATAAGTCCAATCTTGACCAAATCACATTTCTTTTTCTTTATTCATTTCCACTTTTCTTTACTGTTGTTACCTTGATCAGGGGTAACCAGGCGCACAAGTAGTAGGCGAAGACATCCTTTCCCCTACCTTCCTACACTGCCACGGTGAAATTCCTTGTGCGAGATGTCACCCCATGGCCAACCGGCCTCAATTTCTTTTTCATGTATGCACAGGAATACGTCTTTGTCTAATGCCCCATCGGTGACCCGAACAACTAGGTCCAATGACCCAGGCTCAGCCTACACCGTCACGAGCTCGGTGACCCAAACAACAAGGTTCAACGACCCAGGCTCAGCCTACACCGTCTCAAGCTCGGAAACCACAGTCGTGTCTAGCAACTGGTTTCATTGGAGCCTCTCACTCCTACCACGTTGTCGACACCAACCCCTGTGGTTCCTTAACACATTGTTAGTGTTTCATTTCAAAACTCTTTAAACTTTTCTTTTCAAAACCATTTTCCATTTCATTCTTTCCGTTGCAAGAATCTGTCTCCTTGCAACACTTGACCCTCCACTGGGGTCCCAACTCAAGTCATGAAAACCATGCTTAATCAGCCATTTTGTTCATTTATAGGGTCTAAAACCCAAAACCACACAAAATCATTCTTTTTATTCATTTATGGGATCAAAACCCAAAACCATGCCCAAATTTATTTATTTGGGTTCCACATTCCTCCATGTCATTACATGGGGAAAACATCACTCACATATGCTCAACATACCTTTAAAACCATTTATCATTCATTTAAATTCATATTTATGCATACCAGATTCAGGGCAAAAACGGTAGACCGAATCTCAGGTTCGGTATACCGAAGATCCCTAGTTCGGTACATCGAATATTTTCGATATACTGAAAACCCCTGAATCGGTCGATCGGGTGTTTTCAGTCTGCCAAAACTAGGTCTCTGGCTTAATCTGACAGAGATTCGGTATGCCGAATTCAATTCAGCATGCCGAATCACCCGAAACCAGGGCACCTCCCTTATTCCGAATGGCGGAAATCGCCCAAGTTGGGAGTCTCAATCGGACCCCCCAAACACACATCAAAAATTACAAGTAAATCACGAGGTGTAGACCCTTCATTCTACTTCAAAACTCATCAAACCATTCCTTAATCCATCAGCTATGTGATTCATACAAAAATCACCGAGGGGAAGAGCTCAGTGAAACCTACTATAACTTACACCCCCAAAACACATTCAATCCCACATATTTTCATCCTAACTGCATGATATCTATGTTTTCATGCAATACAACTCATTCTCATCATTTTCCTTATTTTTCTACAATTTCCATGCATTTTCCTCAATTTTTTCATGCTATAGGCATAATCAACAGCAAACATGTAAACGAGGTAGGGACAGGGCCGCGTACCTCCGATGGCGCCCCAGCGATTCCTCCCACACTCCAGCGAGCCTCCTCGTGCTCCGGCGAAGCCTCTCCCGCCAGTGGACCACACGGACAGCCACCACCTCCTCCTCGATTGTGCGCATGTTGTTCTTCCTCTCCCTCTTCCTCCTCGCGTCGCAGCTCACCTTCTTCCACTCGCCTCCGCCTCTCTTATCCCCTCCTCCTCCCGCTCACGTCAGCCACCCATCGCGTCGGAGGTGACGGCGAGGCACGGGTCGTTGGGTGGTGGTGGCACGGGCTGGTGGAGGGTGAAGGGGAAGAAGACGGGTGTATGGTGAGCTTGTGAATGAGGGAAGGAGAAAAAGAAAGAAAGAAAAGAGGAAGGAACAAGCATGCAAATCGAGGCGACTGTGCATCCTCAAATCGAACTCCTCATTGGCCCCAAATCACAAGCAGGAGCACAGAAAGCCAACCACAAGCTCACACATCCAAGAAGTAACAGATTATCCATTAATAAACCATTTATGCAATATTACAATTAATTACATGGTTTACAAGTAAAAATAGATAATCAGACCCAGATGTCACAGCAACCTTACCTTAGAAGCATTCATCTTCCAATATGAAATCAAATTTTTATATTGACTACTTTGGACACAGTCTTCATCTACTTTCTCTATTGGTATATCTCCTCCTTGGTATTTGTCTTTCAAGTGGTGCTTCCATTTGTTACCAATATCTACTACTACCCAATCCTTGGCTTCCTCTTGTAAGACAAATTTATCCTAGTACAAGAAATTCTTGTTATTAACAAATAACACTTAAATAATAAATAATCTTAAAGAAATTCTTGTTATTAACAAATAACACTTATAAAAAATATTCTTATAAGGACTTTACTCCAAGCATCTTCTTTGCTTATTTCTGAAATTTTCTTCCATTTAGCAACATCAATTGGAAACATACGTCCATTTCTAGCTAATGTTCCCAAAAAATGTTTAAACTTTGTCCCTTCCATTTATTGTATTGCGTTCTCCAGGCTTCATTCCTTATATATCCTTACATAGTGTATGTAACGCCCCGTAGTCACAGGGCACCATAACAAAGTAAATCTAAGTCTGAGTCGGAGAAATTAACAAGAGCAGTATTTAAAATAAATTTAATACTAACTACTACCCAGACTTGTGTGCGGCTAACGGCTCCCAATACTCGAGCATCGGGAACTGATTACACTCCAATACAACACTTGAGAAAATCAACCAGTGAAAAGCATGAGTAACATCTAAGTCACCCAGTACGCGCCCCAAAGAAAACAAAAAAAAATGACTAAGACTCGAATTCTTTGTTTCCAATTTAAACTCTATTATCTTTTCTGAAAACTTTCTATAAAACTCAAATCTAAGTAATAATCAAATTCTGGCTAAATTCTGAGAAAGGTTCTTTCAACGAAATCTTGGAAATCATGTATTTTCAAAACTTACTTTCTTTTCTGAAAACTATGCTCTATTCTACATATCTCTGGAAAACTGTTCTGAGACTAGGTTTCAGCCTAAATTTCAAATCCTAAATCTTGCAAAAATACAGAACCTGGTTGCAACTAGTCCTAAAATAGTATTCTTATCTTGTCTAGAATTTGGCTAAAACTCAGAAACCAAAACCAAGCTCAATTCTAGCCTTAAACCAAACCTGAATCTGAAATCTGCAAATCTTTTTTCTGGTGTCACCTTGATCATGGGTGACCTGGCCACAATTGAAGAAGAAGGCACTAACTTTGATCCCCTACACTGTCACGGTGAACATCCCTGTGCAGGGCATATCACCGTCTCGACCAACGGGCGTCACTATTTCTTTTCTCTTTTCTATTCTCATTGCACGGGGATACGTCTACTTACGATGTCCCTCTAATCTGTCATGGTATTGCAAGCATCAATGACTTTGCCCGACCCATCACGATATCTTGAGTTATCTCACCTAGCCTACCTAACACCACCTGCCTAACTGAGTACATTACCCAGCCAACACTAGCTCTTTTGCCTCCTAGTCTCTTTCACCCAGGGCCAACTTAAAACTCTAAAATCTTCTTTTCTAAAACATGCTTCTTGTCAGAAATTCTTTTCTGAGAAAACATGCATCTTTTATGAAATTCTTTTCTGAAGTCTCTTTCTAAAACTCTTTCTGAAATCACTTTTCTTATCACAGGGAATGCTTTTATGAAAAACCAATATTCTCCTCTAAAAATAATTCTGATTAAATCTCTTTTAAAGAGGAATCATTCTTTTTAAACATTTGCATTTCTTTCTAAAACATCTGTTATTTCAGAATAATTACTTAGGGATTAAAACCATATTTTTCACTAATTAAAATCTTCATTATTTGTGTTATCCTTTCTGGAAAATGTGCCTGTGAGACCCGCGCATCCCATCCACGCATCTAGTCTGCGCATTCGGCACGCGGTCCCGACACTAACAGTAAACCTCGATTAGGTCACTGGAAAAATCACCCCACTTGGAAACTTCGAGCGGACCCATCTCCAGCCACTACAAAAATAGATATAAATACTCATCTTAAAGGATTTTGAGTCCACGACATTTTGGGACAAGTTTCATCTTAATTTGATATGTGGTTCTCAAGATATTAAATCGGGAAGTCTAGGACCTCACTCAAAGTTACTGTAGCTTCTTATATGAAAAATCACAAGAAAATCGTTCTAAATTCCAATCCTAGATTACATGCCAATCTACTCATTTCCATGCTTTTTAGCTAACATGCCACATTAATTCGTACATGGAATTATTAAGAATTTGAGAGGAGAGGAAATGGGTCACGTACTCTGTGATAAGGTCCAATGACCTCTCCTTCCTCTGCAAGTCCTTTGCCTCTACTGGCGTGCTCCGATGGTCACGACCTTCGACTGAACTCCTCCTCCTCTCTCCCTCTCTCTCTCTTTCTGATTCCCCTCAACACTAGCCTGGTCTCCTCTTCTTTTATTCCCATCGGCCCGTCGTTTTTTTCAGCCACTGGTAGGGCATGGCGAGATTCGGGCAGCGTCGATCGCAGGGCATGGGAGGATGCGACGTTAGTAGGGTACGGGCATAGTGTTGGGCAGCAGTTGACTATGCACTCACTATGTAAGTATACGTGTATGTATACAGTATGGGATACCAACATACGTAGCCATACAAAGCCCAATGATAAACACCAAGGGAAGAGAGCACAATCAAGCATTGAAACCCATATTCCATTAATCACTTTTATTCAAATGCATGGGTACAAGCTTACATTATTCTGGAAATCTCCTGGAAGAGCCGCGCATGTCAGACGCGTCTCCACCGCGCATCCCACACACGGTCCTTTAAAAGAATTTCATTCCCGAAATTCTCATCTAGTTAAATAGGTAGGGATATCGTGCCCAGATGTTTGACTCACACTCCCAAGTTGCTTCCTCTACTCCATGGTATCACCACTGAACCAACACTAGAGGAATAATCTTGTTTCTGAGGACTTGCTCTTTTTTGTCCAATATCTGTATGGTATCCTTTGCCACTGACAAGTCCTACTAAAGCTCTTCTGACTGTACTAGAATAACCTAGGACGCATCTGCCAGACACTTCCTCAGCATCGACACGTGGAAGACACTATGCGCACTAGATAGCTCTAGAGGTAGGTCCAACTTATATACTACCTTACCAACTCTTCTGATGATCTGATATGGCCCGATGTAACGAGGGCTTAGTTTGCCTCTTTTACCAAATCTTGCCACACCCTTGGTTGGTGACACGTTAAGGAAGACGAAGTCTCCCACTTCAAACTCTAAGGGTCTACGCCTTCGATCAGCATAGCTCTTCTATCTACTCTGTGCAGTAATCAATCTCCTTCTGATCAGATCTACTTTATGCTCATACTATTGCACTATCTCTGGTCCCATAAGCTGTCACTCGCCTACCTCACTCCAACAGGTAGCTGTCCTACATGGCCTACCATATAGTGCCTCATTTGGTGCCATCCCGATACTGGCATGATAGCTGTTGTTGTAAGCGAACTCTATCAGCGACAGGTGGTCCTCCTAGTTGCCTCCAAAAGCTAGGACACAAGTCCTCAGCATATCTTCTAAGGTCTGGATCGTCCTTTCGGTCTAACCATCTATTTGGGGGTGGAAGGCGATGTTGAAGTTAAGTACTGTCCCAAACGCCTCTTGCAAAGCTTCCCAAAATCTGGATGTGAATCTAGTGTCTCTGTTAGACACAATCGATATTGGGACCCCACGAAGCTTGATTATCTCTGACACATATAGTTCTGCTAGCTGCGACAAGGGAAGACTGATCCTCATACGCAAAAAGTGCATTGACTTGGTGAGTCGGTCTACGATTACCAAGACTAAATCATTATTTCTTCTAGTTTTGGGTAATCTTGTGACAAAAACCATCGACATGTGCTCCCACTTCTAGATTGGAATATCCATAGGCTGCAGAGTTCCCCTAGGCTTCTGATGATCTATCTTAACCATGTGGCAAGTTGTGTACTTTGCCACAAATTCTGCTATTTCTCTCTTCATCCCAGGCCACCAAAAATTTCTCTTTAAGTCTTTATACATCTTTGTGCTTCCTAGGTGGACTGTGTACCTAGATCGAAAAGTAGCAATCGGAGATCGTACCTCATCAGCAAACTCTTCTTTATCTCCTCGACCTGAGGCACGTATAATCGGAGATCGTACCTCATCCCACTGTCCACGCCAACATAGAAATGAGGCACTATTCCTGCCTACAGCTTCTGTCAGGCGTCCCTAACAAAGGGTTCTAACTGCTGGGCAGTGATGATGGCTTCTACCATCTTTGGACGAACAGACAGGTTCACCAACAGAGTCCTCACTATTCCCTGAGACTGTCTCCATGGCTTGCACTCGACCAACTCCTGCATTAGGTGCCATTCTTTGATCATCAAACTAGCCATGACAAGGGTGCGCCTGCTCAGTGCATCTGCAACCATGTTCGCTTTACCCGGGTGGTAAGATAGGTTAAAATCATAGTCCTTCATATACTCCACCCATCTTCTATGTCTCAAGTTTAAATGCTGTTGCGAGAAAATGTACTTTGGGCTCTTGTGGCCAGTGAAGACTTCAAATTGTTCGCCATACAAATAATGTCTCTAGATCTTCAGGGAGAACACCATTGCTGCCATCTTTAGGTCATGGGTGGGGTAGTTTTTTTCGTGATCCTTTAACTGTTAGGAGGCATAAGCTACTACCTTCTTGTACTGCATCAAAACACACCCCAACCCAGTCCCACAGGCATCACTGTACACCGTGAAACCTGTAGTCATGTTGCTTACTACTATTTCTCTTTTTTCTTAGGTTGCATATCTGTTGTTGCTATTGGTTGTTTGCTTTTGGTTCACAGGCATTTGTTGAATATTTGCAACTATTGATGGTGATCAAAATATCTACTATTGAAGTATAATGCCGATGAATACCATTATGGACGGACTACTACTTGTTGTAATGCTATTAGACTATTGGAATTTATAATAAAAAACAAAAGCAAGTGTTGAAGTATGAAAAAATCAAAAAACAAAAACTATCTAGTATACCAAAAAGTAGCAATTTGCAGATTTAGATACTGATTTTCCTTTATGAATGTCCCTAATATTTCTAAATGTCCCTATAAGAAAAAATGTTTCAAGAAAAAAATCATCCTTTATGAATGTTGGTTTTTATGTTGTAACTCTTGACTTTTACAAACTAAAAGAATGTGGTTTTTGTTTTTTTCTATTTTGAATCCATTTTATTCCAACTTATACATTATTTTTGATATTAGTCTAGGTTCAACAACAACAAAAAATTCATCCATTTCACTTGGTAACCCTATCCATCACCCGTTACTTTAATGGGTAGTGGGTAGGGTAGCAGCCAAAATTTTTTAAGATGGGTATGCATACCTCTCCCATAGCCGACATATTGGATGCAAAGGAATAACGCAAAGGGTCGAGGGATTTTCGTTTTGTAAGGAAATGAAGTTAGAAGACGTGAAACAAACTCTCCAATAGGCCTTCTACAACCTCTATCCTTACACACAAGGTGTGGCACGAATATTTTCTTTAAATTTTCATCGAAGGATTATTGCCTCTATCTCATGGAAAACCAATCATCCTAGTAACATTGACTGGTACTCCAAAACATAAGCATTTTCTTGCCAGGTCATGTCCTTAAACAACTAAAGGAATAGCATCCCTTTTTGGGGAAAACATTATCAAATTGCATGGAGTTCCACACACTATTATTAGTGGAAGGGATGCCATAATCACTAGCTCATTTGGAAGTAGATTTTCCACATCCATGGAGTGAGCTCAAGTGCTCAACTTCATTACAACTTATCACCACCCAGTGAAATGGACAAACAGAAGTACTACAAGAGGGCTTGAGTCATACCAATAGTGCATTGCCATTGCCAGTGCCAATGCCTAGGAATAGAACTAAATGGATTCTCTAGGCACAATAGTAGGCAAGCTCTTCCAATTTATTATGGTGTAAAACCTTGCTCTTTCGACACCTATTCCTACTCGTCCAGCACTTGTACTTACTAGTCTTGCACTTGTTGTAATATCAACACCACTAAGGATTGATGGTGCATTAGGACCATAGATTTGTAACCCAGAAATCCAAAAATAATGTAACCTTATATCAAGGATTGATATCCGTTTATGTGTAATCTAAACAAGCTGGGACTTAATTATCTGCAATTTTATGAATATTTGATGGTAATTATGAAGGATTTATATTAGTTTCCATGGAATTGTTTATGGTTCTTGCTTGCCTTTGTGTTGTATGGGTCAAGTGCACAGAACATGTGTCTACAGTAAGTGGAAATTGTCGATGCAGATGGCAAGCAAACATAGGTGGTGGAAATAGGTGGCGTGCATTATAAAGGGATCGGATTGGCACGAATAGCTAACACACAGTACACATTACAATAAACACCACAACTGTCAGAAATGATACAATGACATGCTGTAAAAATTGTCGTGTCGACTTCGCTGCCTGATAGGGACTACATCGCCCACGCCTCTCCCTACTGCACCGACCATCTAGGATTTTCAAGCAATTGCCCGTAGGAGGAGGTGTTTAAAAACACCTCATGACCCCCTTATCGAGCAACAAAGGCAAGGAAGAAAGAAATAGAGGGTGAGAGAGAAAGAGAGGGAGTGAAGTACATAAGAGAAGGAGAGAAAAGGAGAGTGAGAGCTTGAATCTGTGCCAAAGGAGGAGGACCATTTGCTAGAGGAGGAGGACATCGGAATGCTCGCTAGAGAAGGAAGGATCATCGACAAACTGAGTGCACATGGCCCTACCCCATTTTTCTCCTCTGATTTAGTGTAAATTGTAGAAAATATGTAGATCGTCATGCTCTAAATGTCTGGTAGAGAATCTAAGATTTTTTTGTGAATTATCGAAGTTTTTACGAAGATTTTTGGATTGGTTTTCCAACACTCTGTTCTCTAGTTTTTCTATCATAGATTGGGCGTAACTAGTAGGCATGACCAACCATCGTGTGTGGTGTGCGTAACCTGGTGGCACGACCAGTTGGCATGGTTTGGTAGTGCGTGGAGCCAGCACGTGCTCCAGGTGTGACTAACCAGCGTGGTCTATGTAGGTTAGAGTTTCTGCAATATTGTTTTTCAGCTAAAAGAGGCATTTGAGAAAAAAAAATTGATTTCCGTAAGAAAACTGTTATGCAAAATGGTTTATGTGATAAACATTTTAGAAGGGATTTTTAAAAGGAAAATAAATTCTATTTTGAGAAAGGATTTTTGTAACGCCCCAAGCACTACACAATGATACAAACACTATCCAAGGTGAATAATTAAATTTATTCTAACAGAATTAAATAAGTAAAACCAAACACTTACACCTGTGTGTGATTAAAGTAGCTCTAAAGCAACACACCATACAAGACTGCTCCTCCTCCTAAGCACCTGAGACAAGGCAAAAAAGAAATTCACGCGTGAGTGACAGGAATGTCACCCAATACGCACCCTAAAATGCAACAGCAAAATCGGCCAAAAACTTCATATTGTTAGGAAACCTCAAGAAAACACAACCAATGAAAAACCAACACACGCGATTTGATAAAACTGATAGAACATGCTATTTCAAAACTTTCTTTTCTTGTCCCTTTTTAAAACCTCATGCTCATAAGCAAATCTTTATGCACAAATCAAGAAAACCATTTTCATCTAGTCTTCCAACCCAAAACACAATTCATTCTATTATTACAAATCACCATAAACTAAGGCTGGAAACTAGCTAGTACACAAATCTCAATCCATATCTCAAAATTGGTTGTATCACCCTAGCCACAGGCGATCGACCTGGCTACAAGTAGTTGTCGAGGCTCCATCCTCGACCACACTATAATGTTGCAGTGAACCACTCTGTATAGGAGTTCAACCGCTCCGGCTGCAGCCTTGAAAGTGTATCCTCAATGGTACAAGCATATAGAGCGTCCTCACGACGCCCTGATGCCCGAGCACCTGGGGACTCTAACCCCAAACCCGACCAGCACTAGCACTGAGAGTAGTCTAGGTCTACCATACCTCGGGTCCTACAGTACCACCACAGTCTCGAGACTCCTATCCCAGACCGCAACTCGGCAACCACAACCAAGGACACATCCTAGACATCTCTAGAGGTCTCACTACTCCTGTTGGCAAACCCTAGTCTAATTGTGGTTCCTATAAATCTCAGAAATCTCTTTTGAAACAACATGCATTTTTCATTTCAAATCACTTGGCAAAACTAGTTTTCATTCATAAAAACCCTTTATAAATCTCATCCATCATTTTTCACATTTATTATCTATGGTTCTCAAAACCATTCGTTCACATTCTCATTCATTCTATGGTTCATCATACCATGCATTCACTCCTCTCATGGGTCCACATTCATTTCCACATATTCCATGTTTAACAATTTATGGAAAACATTATTAAAATAATCTATTTACTTGAAACATCTTATACTTCATTTCTATGCATTTCACACATCTATCATGCATTTATCTCATTTTATCAGCATTTTACAAAATATTTCTCAATATGGTTTTGGGTCCTGATTCGACATACTGAATAGGGTCTCGGTCGATCGAAAATCCGTGATTCGGTCGACCGAAATATTTCGGTACTCCGAATCTCTATCAGTTTATCAGTTCTCCTACCAAAACGGTTGACCGAATTCGGCTAGTCATCCGAATTAGTGGCTCAGGGGACCCCATCTAATCTACCACATAAATCACAAGTAAAATATGGGGTGTAGACCTCCAAGTCTACTTCAAAACCCCTCAATCCATATACAAAATCATTAAGCATGTTATTCTATAGAAAATCACAAAGACATAGAGCTCATATGAAGTTATTGTAGCATGCATTCGAATTCATCAACCAAATCTCACGAAATCATCATAAAATCTCATGATCCCATCATAAACATTTTATTCATCTCATTTCCATCATTTCCCCTATTTTTGCATGATTTCTACATCATTTCTATCACATGAATCCATTAAGCCTTAATCGAGAAATGGAGGAGAGAGGGAAACACGTACCTTGCTCTAGCGAGCCCCGCATACCTCTGACATCCTCCTGCTTCGGTGAGCTCCACGTGCCCCTGGTGAGGTCTAAAATGGCCTCCTCCACCCGCGTAGCCTCCCTTGACATAGAGCTCTCCTCTCCCACTCTTACGTCTCTAGTGCTCAGCACCACCTCCCCTTCCCCTTTTTAACTCTTGTCTCGCAGCGCCTACCACCTTAGAATCCTGCTGGTCGACCTCTACTGCTCCTGCCATGAAGCGACGAAGCATGCAGACCTCCCCTGCTAGGGCTCATGGGCATGGAGGAGAAGGGCTCACGTTTCGGGTGTGGTTGGACTACCTTGACCAAGTCCAAGTCTCAAGTGGGTCTCACCCCTAAGCACAAGTCCCAAGATACACATACAAACCCACAAGGCCAAAGAAGTCACACAACCAGGGAAAACCAAGAACACAAATACACTGGGAGAGACCACAATAATAAACACAACCTTGATTATCCATGAATAAACGATATTCCAATAATACAACAAATTCCATGGTTTTACATTAAATGGAAAATCATTCACAGATGTTACAATTTCTGTAATAAAAATATTTTGAAAAAGGATTTCAAAAGATGATGCATACGTTTTGAAAAGGTTTTTCGAGGTTTAGTAAGAACTACATAGCCGAAAGATCGTACCGACATAGTAGGGGTATTGATATCTCTAAAAAGTCAAAGATGCATCCAAGGTCGTGGTTATCAGGTTTTGATTCAAGGGTGGAGCCTTGTGATTGTGACTATGGTACTACAAGGCTTGGGGTATGGGAGACTTGGATTACCCATAATGTTGGTGTTGGTCAGGTCTAGGGTTAGAGTCCTTAAGTGTTTGGACACTGTAGACACCCCGATTTTGAGGTGACTCATTGATAATTTTCCGGATGTTGCTTTGGATGTGACTGAACCTTGAACCAACCCCAAACCCGTAGTAAGCCTGCAGCCCAATTAGAAAACCAGACAAGTACGGGAGAGCACTTAGCTAGCACACCTACTGTAGACACCCCGATTTTGAAGTCACTTGGCAGCAGGCTCCTCTGGTTGATGCTCTGGTCACGACCACCCAAAACCCTAGCCCACATAGGTCCCAATCAGGTCCACACCAGCCCACTCGACCCAATTAAACCTAAAATCCAGCAAATCCACCTAAGCCCACTTAACCCAGTCAAAATTCCCTTAAAAATCCAATAAAACCCTAATTTAGCAAATAAAATCCATAAACCACAAGATCCAATTAAAATCCACCCAAAATCCCATAAAACCTTAATTAAATAAAATTCGATC
>JAMKQA010051768.1:0-18000 GCA_024699735.1 Posidonia australis
CTTGGGAATTCAATCCCAAAACCAAATTCTTTTCTTACAAAACATTTGGAAATTCGTTCCAAAACCACTTTTCTTTCAAAACATTCCTTTCAAAACCCATTTGGAAAACATTTTCCTTTTCCAAAACAATTCCATTTTCATATTGGGGATTTCTTCCCAAAACACACTTTCAAAACACACATTCTAACCAGATCCAGCCTAAAACACAAGGCCCCACTGGGCTCAAAACCAAAACACAATAACAGAATTAAATAAATAAAGCTAAACACTCAGACCTGTGTGCGGCAAAAGTGGCTCGAAAAGATGCACCAGACTAGACTGCTCCTACTCCTGAGCACTTGAAACAAAAGAGGACAAGGAAAACACGCGTGAGTGACATGAATGTCACTTAGTACGCGCCCCAAAATAGTGATAAAACCCGCGAAAACAATTGCCAGAAAATCTCCAAAAAACTACCATCGCCAAAACCAACACATTCGATTAGAAAGACTTTGAAAACAATGTCATTTCAAACTTTCCTTTCCTTTCATTCAAAACGTCATGCTCATTGATAAATCTTTATATTCAACACAGGAGAAGCAAATCATTTCATCTAGTTTTATAGCCCAAAGCATCATTTAAAACCATTAACATAATTTATCACAAATCAGGGCTAGGAACTAGTCCAACACACAAATCCACACTTTACCATTCCAAAAACTGGTCGCATCACCTTGGCCACAGGCGATCAACCTAGCCACAAGTAGCTGGAGAGGATTCCATGTCACCACACCCACACTACAGTGCCGTGGTGAAGCAACCCACGCTGGAGTTCAACTGCCCCGGCTGCAGCCTCAAAATGTACCCTCACTGGTACAAGCACGGAGTGCATCCTTGGGACGCCTTGGTGCCCGAGCACCTGGGGACTCTAAACCCTGACCCGTCCAGCACCGGCACTGAGGGTAGTCCGTGTCTACCATACCCCGGGTCTTACAGTACCACCACAGTCTCAAGGCTCCTACCCTGGACAGCAAACTCAGCAACCACAACCAAGGACACATCTCCGACATCTCTAGAGGTCTCACTACCTCGTCGGCAAGCCCTGGTCTCATTGTGGTTCCTACAATTCTATTAATCTCTTTAAAACCATATGCAATTTCTCTTTTCAAACAATTGTCAAAACCATTTTCCATTCATAAAACTTTGTAAATCACACACATTATGCATCATATTATCATCTATGGTTTTCAAACCCACACATTCATTCATGGTCATTATACCATGAAATCACCCCTCACATGGGTCCACATTATACACACAAATCATGTTTCATAACTCATGGAAAAAATCATTAAAAATCAACTTACTTACATGCATTATCTCACAAGTCATTTCCATGCATCTCATACATTTATCAAGTATTTATCCATATTTATCAACATTTTTCCAAGCATTTTTAAATATTGCCCTGGGTCATGATTTGACATACCGAACAGGGTCTCGGTTGACTGAAAATTCCTGATTCAGTTGACAGAAATATTTCGATATTCCGAATCCCTGTCAATTTTAACAGTCCCCTTCCAGAATGGTCGACCAAACTTATCCAGTTGTCTGAAATACCCTAATTCGGTCGACCGAATCTCCCCCGGTCGTCCGAATCAGTGGTCCAAGGAACCACCTGGGAGCATTTCGGCATATCGAACCTAGTTTGGCATATCATTTTCTGCGATTGCAGAAAATCCTCCCGGCTACCATCGTCACTTCTCCCTAAGGTGGGAGTAAGGAGCGGACCCCTCAAAGTCACAACAAAAATTGCAAGTAAAACATGGGGTGTAGACCTTCAAGTCTACTCCAAAACCCCTCAATCAAAACATGAAACCATTAAGCATGCTATTCTATAGAAATTCATAAAAGCATAAAGCTCATACGAAAATCACTGTAGCATGATTCACAACACTTAGCAAAAATCTCACGAATCAACCACGAATTAGCATCATATCACCACAAACACATGATTCATTACCTTCCCAACATTTCCCATATTTTTGCATGATTTTTAGAATATTGTTCATGGTTTTATCCCCTAACCTAAACATGTTTCAACTAATGGAGGGAAACGGAAGGGGGAACACATACCTGGCTTCAACGAGCCCCACGTGTCCTCAAGCTTCGGCTGTGCACGGCACTAGCCTCCCCCCGTACTTGCACGACCTCTCCTCAACCTCCGCACTCCCTCTCGCCCACTCTCTGGTTACTCCGCTCCTCCCCCATGCTACACGCCTCCCATGAAAGCCACTGTCGCCTGCCATCCCCATGGATTCCGCTGATCAGCTGCCAGCCACCCTACCGTCGAAGGGACGGGATGAGCAGCCCTCCTTGCAAGGCCTCGCAAGTAGGGGGAATGGGTCACGGGCATGGAGAAGATAAGGAAGGGAGGTCACAGGCATGGTTGGGCTCTTGACCAGGTCCAAGCTCAAGTTCAAGTGGGTTTCACCCCAAACACGGGTCCCAATTGTATAGCAAACCCACAAGCCAAAGAAGTCACACCACAAGGGAGAAACCAGGGGCACAAAACACAGGGAGAGATCACAGCCAACAAACACAACCTTGATTTACCATTAATAAACCACATACAAATAATTACAAGAAATTCCATGGTTTATATTAAATGGAAAACCAGGCACAGATGTTACATAAGCACATGTTGTTGCAATGCCGATTTCTATTCCGCATCAACCATAAGTAACCAAACAAGCCGGCCAAAAGTGTTCTGATGAATTTTATTACAGCAGTCAATGAAGTGATTACATGCATTTCAACTTGCAATGAAATAGTAGCATAACACGAATGTCAAGAGTCTACATCATCCCTGGATCTCTTCGAGATGGGAGCTTTGGTAAAAAGCGTATGACATGGAGTAGCTTTGCAGATTGGCCAGGTTTCTTCAACTTTGGCTTCATAATCTGTTGCGCAACCCTTCCCCTCTGTGACTGCAAGATCCTTCAATCGTATGGTGCCACTAAGTAAGCAAGATAGCTCCTTAGCCATAGCATAGGAGCTTGGAGGGTATTCCTAGAACCGGGCTGGCATTAGCCCTTGAACAAGGGAATCTTGTTGATAGCCAAACTGCCGCATTACGCGGATTGGGTGACACTCAACTCCACCAGTCAGCCCCGACAAGATGATAAGCTGCATATCGGCTGTACTGAAGAAAGCCTCAAAGTTATGAGTGGCCAAAGGAATGATGCATCAGATGGCTTTGTCTTCAGTCAAACTCTCCAATCGCTTGTATTCCTTGCGAATCGAGGTGAGTGTGCGAGCATGACCGCTTAGATAGAAGGATTCGAAGGACGACTGTTGCAGGTGTAAGGCCTCTACACCCAAATGAGCGGCCAACCACACCTATACAAAAGCTCTGCAACCATAAAAGTGCCGGCACCGTCGCAGTGACTGGTCTAAAGCTCGGTAAGTTTCTGCTAGGATAACTGGAGCCAAGTCTATTTGACGGGTGACAACTGCCAAAGCAATCTCAGCAACTTCAATGTTTACAACCATCCGACCATGGTTGAAAACCAATTCTCCTAGGAAGTGGACAACAAAGCCTTTTAACCATAGCTCATCGCCCAAAGAGGTGCACATTCCGGCCACCTTGTCAACGTAAGCCAGTTGTAGCATGGGAGAATGTTCGTCTGAATAGATAAGTTGACGACTACAATCGCTGGTTGACGGGCCAGTCAGCTCGCTCAAGACTGAGGAGTATCCATCGCACCACATAAAGACGGTAGATCCCAAGAACTTCTGCAGACAACACACTCTATTGACCTCTTCCAAAGTAGGAGTCAGTTCAACTCTCCTAAAGCCGAACACATGATGGGTTGACTTCCATAACTGAGCAGCTGCACACAGGAAGTATCAAGAAACCTCCACCTTTGCGATATCCAGAAACTTTGAGGAGATACCCCAAGTCCGCAACTTATCGCGATCACTTTCTATTAGTTTCCCAATCCATGCTTGGAGAATATCTGAGCAGCACATGGGTATGACCATCGTGGGGAAAGCCATGATCAAGAGGGCGTTTCAGCTTTCCTTGACTCAAGCCACACCAAAAAGGCAAACATAAAGAGTGCAACACCAATGGTGTTGAAAATCAAAGAGACTAGCCCAAAGCTGAACGGTACAATTGACTAAACAGCAACCTATTGAATAGACTGCATATTGCACATAGCCCTAGCAAGAGATTCTTGGTTACCAACCGGTCTTGACCAGGTGCCAAAAGAAAATGAGAGACAACCATCAAACCCTGGTGATCGGGATTGTTTGATGACTGAGCTAACATAAGGTGCTTAAGAAGCCAAATGAGGCAGTTGGAATGCCACCCGAGTAGATTACAGGGATCCTCAACCTATAGAGCAGCTGACATGCCCCTGGTCGAGTATTGGCTTAGTGTGTCTAACTATAGGACAGCTGACATGCCCCTGGTTCGACATAAATAACTAATAAGAGCAACTTGCATGCCCCTAGTCGAGTATTGGCTCAGTGTGTCTAGCCATAGGACATCTAACATGCCCCTGGTTTGATATAAATGGCCTTAACCAACAAGAGCCACATGCATGTCCCTGGTTTAGGCGATGTCCTCTTGATCCTCTTAGGCTGAAACTGCTAATATGTCCCAGCTAAAAGAATCAGATTTGTCTCTGCGATGCTTTGAGATGATGTTTATGGAAAGAAAATGCATGCATGCTGAATGATTTGTGGGATCTTATTAGCACCCTCAGCATTAGAATGCTTATCGCCATGTATACAAGGGAATGGTAGCTCCAAACCTTACGAGACTCTATCCATGCCCCTAGTTTTTTGGGGGACTCTTTGGAAATGCAATATCGTGCCCTGGGCTCCATTCCAAACCCCACTGGACCATACCCCTGCTTTTTTTATTTTCTTTATTCTTTCTCCCTCATAAGCGTGTAGGTTCACCCTATCCTTAGCTTGTAGGTAATAGGTACCTGGTCTATGGTGGGGAGCTGCTGTTGTTTAAAGGGTTGGCTAGACCCTTTCTGGAGCATGCTTTCTAGGTATTAACTTTGACTCCTCTCCAAGATAAATTGTAGGGACAGCGCTACCCGTCATGCCTCTCTCTTTAGGGCTGACTTCTATCTGCGACTTCTGTCTTCTAATTCTTTTATGCCCTTTTCCAGATATATGTTTTTAATTTTATTTCTCACATTCTCATTCTCGTCCCTAACATTTTATCTCTCTCTGGGAGGTGTGTGTTCCCAAAGCGGCTTGGTTACTTTGCCCAATTCACGATGAAAGGTGGCTCCCTCACTCCCTAGGTTACCTGAATAGTATCTGCAGAAAGAGGTGCTACGCATTCCCAACATTGGCAAGCTTATTTCGCTTATCATCACCGGGTTAAGATCCATTCATGTGATGATGACGACAATCACTTGCCTATACATGCATATGCTGAATGGGAGTTAATATGTGCTAAGATGCAAAGCTACATGGATGCCAAAAAACATTGATAAAATGAATTCGTGCATACATGGAGGAAGATGACAGTGTCGCAGAGTGAGGACACGATTTATGATCACTGATAGTACTTCTTCAGGTAACTAGCTCCGACTGTTCGACGTGGTCCATGTCCTCCAAGATTACTGCTCCTCCAGAGAAGACCTCCTTAACTATGAATGGTCCATGCTAGTTAGGTCTGAATTTGCCACGACCATCAGGGAGATGTATAGCTCGCAAGACCAGGTCCCCTGGTAAGAAACTTCTTGGTTAGACCTTCTTTTGATAAGCTTTGGTCAAGCGTTTCTGATAGCATTGTGCATGATGCATCGCTTGCAATCGATGCTTATCTATCAAGTTAAGTTGAACAAGGCGGTTCGCAATCTACTCTGCCTCTTCCAACTCTACTTCTTTCAGGACTTTGAGTGATGGTATCTCCACTTCTATAGGTAGGACTGCTTCCATACCATACACCAGATAATATGGATTTGCTCCAGTTGAAGTCTGGACTGATGTTTTGTAAGCCCACAAAGCGTATGGGAACTTTTCATGCCAGTCCTTATGTGTTTCCGCCATCTTTTTAAGAATCTTGATTAGATTATTATTGACGGATTCCACAGCCCCGTTCATTTGAGGACGGTACAGGGAGGACTTGTGATGCTTGATATGGAACTCTTGCAGGAAATCCTCGACTCTTTTGGCTGTGTAATTTGTCTCATTATCAGAAATGATTGAATGTAGGACCCCATATCGGGTAATGATATTATTCCTGATGATCTTTTCAGTCACAGAGGCGGTCAATGTCTTGTAAGAAGCTGCCTCCATCCATTTAGTAAAGTAGTCAATAGCTACAAGGATGTACTGATGTCCATTAGAAGCTACTGGGTGGATAGCTCCGACAACGTCTATTCCCCATGTTGAGAAAAGCCATGGTGACAACATGCTTTGGAGCCGCTGCAGGGGTGCATGAATGAAGTTGCCATGGACTTGACAATTGTGACATCTTTGCACAAACTGATAGCAGTCCATCTCCATGGTTGATTAGAAATAAGCTCATAACATTATTTTCTTGGCCAATAATACCCCATTCATGTGTGGCCCACATGTCCCAGCATGCACTTGCAACATTACTGTATCGGCCTCCTTTGTATCCAGACAACGTAGAAGCATCTGATTGTAAGACCTTCTATATAGGTGACCTACTCCAAGCACATATTTTGAAGCCAATCGGACCATGGTCTTTCTATCTGCCGCTAATGCATCTGGATGGTGACTCCTAGTTTCCAAGTAGACTTTGATGTCATGATACCATGGGAGCTCTGCTATGGAGTCTGCTTCTTCTATGCTCATGCAATGTGCCGACTGATCTATGCAAGTTATTGACACTTTCACCATGTCATCCTCTGATATGGACAACCAGGATGCGAGAGTGGCTAGCGCATCTGCGTAGGCATTCTTGGCCTTGTTCATGAATGAAAAACATATTTCCTCAAAATCGGCCATTAGCCTTAAGAGATGGTTATGGTATGGAACCAGTTTCAGGTTCTTGGTTCTCTAGTTACCATTAACCTGTGAGATGACCAACATGACATCGCCATGCACATGTAGCTTCTGTGCACCATGTTCTAATGCAGCTCGGAAGCCAAGAATACATGTCTCATACTCTGCCACATTATTGGTGCACACAAAGGTTAACTTTCGAGCAAGTGGGATCAGCTGGCCATGCAGGGTCTCTAGTACTGCGTCGATGCCCATGCCTTTCCTGTTAACTGTGCCATCAAAGTAGAGAGGCCACTGCTCTTTCTCTCGAGGGTTTACTAACTCGTCCTCTTCCATGGCAAACAATATATCCTCATCAAGGAACTGAGTTTGCAGGGGTTGATACTCTGGCAAGGGTAAATCTACTAAGTGATCTACCACGGCCTGCCCCTTCATAGATTTTTGAGTGACAAAAGTGATATCAAACTGAGATAAAAGCACCTGCCACTTGATGCATCTACCCACTAGTGCAGGCTTCTGAAACAGGCATTTCATAGTATCAAGTCGGCACAATAGTAGAACTGGATATGCCATCATGTAATGACTCAGGCGTTGTGTGGCCCAGACATGGGATAAGCAAACTTTTTTGATTGCAGTGTACTTAACTTCGCAATCATTGAATTTTTTACTCAAATAGTAAATGGCCCTCTCCTAGCGGCCTATTTCATCATGCTAACCCAAGACTACACCCATTGAATGTTGTGTCACTGACAAATAGAGCAACAGAGGATGCCTTGGTGTCGGAGGAACTTGGACTGGTGGCGTTACCAAGAGTTTCTTGATTTTGTCAAAAGCTTCTTGGCACTCTTCATTCTAGCAAATTAGTGTGTTCTTCCTCAAAAGCTTGAAGATTGACTCACAAATTGGTGTCAATTGGGCAATGAACCAGCTGATATACTACAACCGCTCTAGCAACCCTCGGACTTCTTTTTCTATTGTAGGAGGAGGCATCTCGATGATGGCTTTAGCCTTATTCGGATCTACCTCAATTCCTCTTTGGCTAATGATATATTCCAGTAGCTTGCCTAATGGCACACCAAATACACACTTGTTGGGGTTCAACCACAGCTTATATTTTTACAAGCGGTTGAATAGCTTCCTTAAACAAGCAATGTGTTCTTCAGGCTCCTTTTACTTGGCTATCATATCATCCACATAAACCTTGATGTCCTTGTGCATGAGATCGTGGAACAATGTTGTCATCATCCCTTGATATGTGGCCCCGGCATTCTTGAGCCCAAATGGCATAACTTTATAACAGAGCACTCCCTATGGGGTGATAAAGGACGTTTTCTCCATTTCTTCTTCTGCCATTCTAATTTTATTATAACCTGAGAATCTATCCATGATTGACAACATTTTGTGTCCTGTGGTATTATCCACCAACACATCAATGTGTGGGAGTGGAAAATCATCCTTTGGGCTTGCTTTGTTTAGATCCCTGTAATCAATACACATTCAAACCCGACCATCTTTCTTAAGCACTGGAACCACATTCGCTAACCATTCTGGTTAGAGGACGACTTTTAGAAAGTTAATTTTGTGTTGCTTCTTTATTTCCTCTTTCAATTTCAACAGCCATTGCGGTCGCCATCTACGCAATTCCTGCTTAACCGGCTTGACATTAGGCTAAAGTGGTAATGTGTGCACCACTACCTCAACATTTAACCCAACGATGTCATCGTAACTCCAGACGAAGATATCTGCAAACTCTTGGAGAAGCTTAACAAGTTTTGCCCGAGCCTACGCTGTGAGTTTGGCGCTAATTCGCACTTCCTTGACATCTTCAGTGGTGCCAATGTTTGCAGACTCAGTTTCCTCTTCTACAAGCAAGTTCGAGTCTTCTAGATTATCGTCATAAGGCTGGAAATCTGATGCATCATGACTTTCTTCCTCTATTTCTGCATCATCCTCTTCTCCATATGCGATAAGTTTGGGAAGGACTTCTTGCTGGAATGATGGATCCATGTCTCCAATGATATACATTTTCTCAACATTCTACCCTTGATGATGCTTTAGAATGGTTACTGTTACTCTGGTCTTCTTATATGCACCTCTGATGATCTCAGACTCTACTATTTCCGAACTTGTAAGCGTACCTGGCTGTTTCATTTCTTTCATAGCCTTATTATGCAGACAAATGTTTTTTATTTTTGTGGTTTTCTTGAATGGTATGTGTGATAGGTGGGCAGCTGTCCTCTAACTGACTAATGTGAGTACTACCGCCCGTATTCTCTCTTGAGCCTAACACAGGATGTTTTTTTTGGACCCCACTGCTCAAGTGGGGCCGAGACTGATAATACCACCTAGACCCGCCTCCCGGTTGATAGGAGATAAACTCCTCTAGTCTAGCGTTCAGTGATCTGTCCTTTTCGAGGGCCATAATAGTAGACTGACCCTGTGAAATTGTTTGTTCCTCAATGTATTCTGTCATTACTACTTTTCCTTTTCTGTGCCTGAGTTCACTCTATGTGTCTTCTGCCAATACTGCCAACTACTCCTGAAACAGGAATTCCAAATCACAGAGTATGTTGTCAACTTGAGCTACTACAGCATCCCCCTCATCTTCGTTAGAATCAAAATCCACATAGTAGGCACTGGTAGTTTCTGGTACTTCAGGCGATGATTTTAGCTGTCCCGACTGTAACCCCCTCAAAGCTGACTGATATACTGATGATGCTACAGCTAAGGCTGCTCCTGTTGAAACCGAGACTGCAGCCGAACCTGTAGGAAGGCCTTCGGTTGACTCCGAAGGTGGCAATGCCAGCACAGCTATCCCTGGTGGAAAAGGCGATGTCGAATCTATTATACAATCTACAACTTCTTCTTCAGAGTAGTAGTCCTCGACACATATCCACTCTAATCCGCTGACTAGTTTACTCTGCTCAGACTCTATAAGAACAAGACTCTGATTGGGATCCAGCAATCCTACATTAACAAAGTTAGTTAAACCCCGTGGAATAACGAGCTTTCGGGACTTACGACGTCTTGAGTATCCATCCTGCGATTTCCACTAGTATCCTAGTCATTCGAACTCTCGTCTTTTCTCCACTGCAATTGGTTCGGTGATTCCTTGGCCATTCCGCCCGAGAGGTGGTCCTTTCTTGTACCCCCACCTCTGACACAGATTCTTGACCATCAAGAAAGGATTGCCAAAAGTGGCCAAATGGCTGGCACACTGGAGAATTGGAATGAAATTGACTGACTCGAAGCGGTCGACACGGTATAGTACATCAAAGGGCTTAGGGTCAAAATGGACCATTTGGAGAGATACTGAGGAGACTACCTCAACCTTCTCCTTTTCAATATTTTCCGCAATCACAACAACGATGTCAATGTTCCAGCGGAACTTAATCATTTGGTGAATGGTTGAGGGGATAACTTGATGCTTGTGGAGCCAAGGGCGCCTAAGCAAGAGATTGAAGGATGGCTCGAGGTCAACAACATAAAATTCAACCTCGAAATGGGCAGGACCAATGATTAGAGGAATGATTAAAATCCCTAGAGCAACATGGTGCGTGTTGTCAAACGTCATCATTCCTTTCACTACTGGGGTAATGTCCTCGGATTTAAATCCAACCTGATTTGTAGTTCGCAAAGGGCAGACATTTAAATCGGCTCCATTATCCACCAAAGTAAGGGGAATGCAGAAATTCTGAAATTGCACTGTGATGAATAGCGATTGATTATGATTGGTCCCTGTTAGGGGTAGTTCTAAGCTAGAGAAGGAGATCACCTGTGGCACTGTTGTCATCCCAACCATGCTTTCCAAGGCTGATGGTTGTATTGTTGGGGAAACATGGGCGGCCTGGAAAACTTGGAGAAATGCGTCCTGGTGTCCAACTAACGTATGGATTAGGTCCCAAATGGAAATATCTGCTTTGACTTTCTTTAATTGGGCCGTGATGTCAGCTATAGGTGGGTCTGCCTTGGCAGTGGTGGGGTTAACTCTTGGGATTGCCTCTTCAAGGATATGATTAGGAATCTGGCTCTTTGGTTGGGAAGGCAAAGTTGTGGGCTGGTTGGGTTTGTTTGCCGGAACTAAGGCCTTGTACACCCGTCCTGATCGTGTTACCTCAGCACACATTTCTGTGGCATAATTGTAAGGCATACAGTGAGTATCCTGTGTCAAGTTAATTACCACGGGAGCACGGGCCTTCAAGTCCACTGGGACTAGAACGAGTGAAGTGGGTATTGGCGTTTGGTGGACCAAGTCATGTTTTGGTTTGGCTAGCAAACAAATTGTTGATGAAGTGGATTGCATGGTAGGTTTTATAGCCGTGCACCTCAGTCAGGCAATTAAATAAAACATATTGATTACAGAATTGGAAGCTTCAATAAAAGATTGGTTGAGCTGATAGGGGAAAGGATCCGAGATGTCATGAATGAGGAGGGAAGGGTCAAACTGCGAAGGTGTAGTGTAACGCCCCGTATTTTCCACAATAATTTAAAACAAATTAAATTACAGGAAAATTTAAGCCAAATAGTAAATATCTAACTACCAGGAGCCTGTGTGTGCGGCAAGGAGACTCCAGACTATATGCACTACGCTAACCCTCTGCATGCCTGCACCTGCAAACCAAAAACACGAGGAAAAACATAAGAGTGACAAAAGTCACTCAATACGCACCCACAAAAATCGTGGAAAACAAAACTATAATCAATTTTCCTTTTAAATTCTATTCGCAAACTATTTTCTCAAAACCACACAAAACAAGCCGACACTGGCCCAAAGCCACAAGAAAAGGCCCTCAATGGCCAAAACCACACACAGTGAGTCGGGAAGCCCGACACCAGGCAGCCTAACTCTGGCCACACGTAGTCTACCGAGGAGAGACCACGACGTTTTGCACTGCCACAGTGTGGCACCCTATGTAGGAGTCAACCGCTGTCCTGCAATCATCCCACCTGGAGAACCCTCACAATGCTAACCCCTCCTTGGGAAGGTTGTCCTATCTCTTAGGACGCTAGCAGCTACGGGGCATGTGTCCCACCCGCACTGGCCACCATAGGGTCCACCTCCTCACGACGACCTCCACACATGGTGCTCAGGAGGGAATGTCATACCTCCACACCCGACGACACCCGAGCCTTAGTGCTCACAGTGACAACAGGAGTATCATACCTCCCCATCATACTACAAGACACCTCAACCCGCGGACCACAACCCTAGCCTTAAGATGACATTCAAGGAGTCTCATACCTCCAGGACCGGACGCCCTCATCCTCAGGTATCTCAGCCCCCGACCTCAACTAGGGAGTTGCGCCTGACCACCAGAGAATATCGTCACATACCTTGGTCCCGACGACACGGTCCCACACTGTCTTGGCCCACACACAGGAAATTAGGAAAACATTTTCTAAAATAGGCCAATTATTTCTTTAAAATCCATTTTCATATATTTGAAAACTCTTCCAAAGCCTCGGCAAAATGGCACATCAGGTTTCCCAAGGGACCACCACTAATGGCCCACAATCCTATCTCACAGGGATAAATACAAACCAATCTGGAAAACCATTGCATTGAAACACACTTCCCAAAAAGTCTAGGAAAAACCCCAAAAAATACCCTACCAGACCTGCGCATGTGGCCCACACGTCTGGCTTGTGCCCCTGGCACTTTCTTCTGAACACCAATAGAGCCTGAACTAGGGGCCAAAACCACTATTGAACCCGCACATGTGGCCCACGTAATCGGCCCTCGCCCCTAGTTTTCTGTCAAAATTCAGGCGACTAGTAACGAGGCATCTAGAAATCGCTTGGGGTGGGAGCTCCAATCGAACCCTGTAAACAACCACCGAAAAATACAAATAAAACATATGTGGTAGACCATCGAGTCTACTCCAAAACCCAACAAACAAAACGAAAATCCATTCACCATATATCAAGGTATAAAATCACGAAAGCAGAAGGGTCAAAATGACCCAAAACACACCAACCGCCATAAATACCCATAAATACCACAATAAATTCCCAAAAATCCTAAAACATTAAATTTAGCCTAGATTACATGTATCCTAGGCATTTCTACCATTTCACATGATTTCTACGCATTAAAATGGGGATACGTATCTAGAACGACCTCCGACAATCTCCGACCGACTCCGATGAACTCTGACGCAACCACGGCCACAGGAGCACTCCACTCGAGCTCCACGACCACTGAAACATCGCTTCAGAGCATCCCAAGCCACCACTAGCTGCCACAAGCATCGCCTCCCATCTCCAACTCTCGGGCTCTCTTTGTCTCCCGCACCCACCCACAGCGGAAGGAGGAGTGAAGAAGAAGATGGAGAAGGAGTGGAGAGGAAAAAGAGGAGGAAAGGAAAGGAAGGGAAGGGAGAAGGCTCGGGCTCCTATGAGTCGGAGAGGGCTTGCCCCAAGCACGCGTTATATACGTGGGGAAAGAGATCACCGTGCACCTGCCCACCAACCTTCGACACGTGCATACCAGCGGGTCTCTGGCCACCCTCCTGCCTCACTGCACATAGATCAACTACCAACTCCAAGGCACGAGCCAACGACTCCCCACACCTACCACAGCCAACGACCCAAGAACGCAGGCCCCACGTGGACCCACACCCGGGCCCACAAGCATAGTGCCACAATGCACAGTGCCAACCACGTATAGGGATATGAAATAAGACGCTGGCCCACAAGGCCTAAGCCCAAAAGCACAATGCCACACAATGGGCCTCGGAACAGTAACACCCGTCCAGGAATAAAATTCATTAAAATGTAACTAATTACAAAATGAATTTTACGGGTGTTACATGTAGCCTCATTTGAAGAAAGGAAATGAACTCTTGAAGCTCCAGGTGCCTGCTCAGGCAAGGGTCTGTTGACTATATTGCTACGTGTAAATGTAGAGGAATGAGGTGTTAGTGTAGTGGGCGCTGACTCTGCCTCCTATGTGTTGATAGTGATGACTTTATGGTCAATCAAGTCCTGAATTGCATCCCGGAGTGTAAAACAGTTATCCGTAGAGTGCCCCACGACTCTATGGTAACTACAGTATAAATCCGCTTTAACCACCACGAAAGTGGGTTCGGTGGTGGGCGAACTTCCGGAAGCCTCAGGAGTGACACCACCTTAGGAAACACGACACTCAACGGCTCGACCAGAGGAGTGTAATCCCTCTCGGGTCGTTGATGTCATCTTGGTCCTAGGTAGCGGCCTTGCCCTGCTGGTGCAAGCTGGTAGACTGGCTCAGCGGTGGTGGTGATTCGTGAAGTGCTTGGTGCCCAAGGTGCAGGAGTGTAAACTACTTGACTTTGTGTTGGTGAGCTCACCACACTGACTGAGATAACGGGAGCTCCAACATATGCTACAGCATTCTTGGTAGTATCCTTCTTTTGTGCATATCTGGTGTTGGATCCATTGCTGCTACCCTTATTGTTGTTGGTTCCTCTTGAAGCCATGGTTTTCTTGGCGAATGTTGCTAATGTAGGAAAACTTCCACTATTCAGTGAGCTCTCGACACAAGTGCCAACTTTAATCAGGGATGCCAAGGTGCAAATAGGCTGAATGCTCAGTAAAGCCCCTATGGCTGGCTACGCTTCTCGGATTATTATCTCGTTGGACTCTTCGTCAGAAGGTTTATCGCGAACTTATGAAGTGAGGGCTCACCAGCGCCCGACGTACTCCCTAAACGGCTCGTGGGGCTTCTACCTTATTGCGACTAGGTCCTCGTGCTTTGGGACCATGTCGAGATTGAATGAATACTACTCCAAAAAAGCCTGGCTGAGGTCATTCTAGGTCTTAATGGTGGTCATATCCAAAGTTGTGAACCACTTTAAATCCGGACTTGTGAGGCTCTTCTGGAAGAGGCAAATAAGTAGTCTCTCGTCAGCTTGTAACTAAGCAAGATCGTTGTAGTACGCCCTTAGATGCGAGATTGGGCAGCCTTTCCCATTATACTTTTCAAGTTCCGAGATATGAAAGTTCAGAGGGAGTATAGCTTCTAGAAAGTAGCAAAGGTCCTGGAAGGTGTAAAACTGGTGATCCCCGCCTTGCACTTGTCGTAACGCACTCTCCAAGTCATTCATCCTGGTGAGAAGTGCATTTAGGGTTGCTGTTGACATTGATTGTGTAGCTGAGGTGGGTCTTACGTACGTTGTATACATAGCACCCATGTACTCCTCCAGATCTATCATCTCACCACCTGGTGTCATGGCGTGATGACCAGCGTACCTGTGCATGTGTGTTGTTTGTAGTGGAATGAATGCTGAGGCCTGTATCTAATGCAAGGTGCAAGAATGATAGTATGCTGTGCTGGGCGTGGTGTTGCATGTGGGAGTAACAACTGCTGAACCAGTATGGTTGGGTTCACAGGCTGTTGTACCCTTGTCAGCCCAAAAGGTGGACCACCAGCAGATGGAGGAATATGCTGTGTATTTAATGGTAATGATACTAATGGTAGGGTAGTAGCGCTTGTCGTCGAGACAGCGAGAAGCTGTGGTGACGGCTGCGGTGGTGGTGCGACTAGTGCAGCATGGAATGCCTGAGCAAACGGGGAAGGATCTTCAGGAACTGGACAAATAGGTATAGTCAAAGTAGGATCTAGAGAAAAATCCATGCTTTGCAGCCTTTGTGCAAGGGCCAGAAGTTGCTAAGACTGCACAGTGATGGAACCATAGATAGAAGTATCGAGGTCAGAAGAGCAAGCAGAAGAGATGTCACAGGGGGCTGGAAGTTCAAGGATCCTGTGGGTTGAATTCCTACCGATGAAGCAATCATAGTCAGCTGTGTGTCAAGTGGAGCTCAATCAACTGAAGGATAGGACATCATTAGATCAGATGCCCTTGTGGTGGTCACTCTAACTACCTCAATCATAGGCTCTAGACCAATCAGGGTCTGCTAATGTCTCGAAACTAGAGGACAGGGAACTCCAAGTGCCTGGAAGTGGTTGTCATGGAGTGTAGGTGGGATAACGGATGTCAAAGTAAAGGAAGAAGGAGGGACGAAAACAGGAATCCCCTCTAGAGTAGTTGGTACAAAGGTCTCAGAAGATCGCTGGGCCATAATGGACCACGAAAGGGTAAGGATGGGGCTGCGATTACAAACTGGAGGACGACACCTACGAGGAGCTATCGTCGGAAGTGACAGATAGCTCTGAGAAAGATAGTTGAGAAAATGCCTCAAAACTGAGGTCATAGAAAGGAATTCCCAAGCTTTGGCCTAGAAACTCGCACACAACTCTCTATACCGAACAGAGGAAAAAAAACCTAATGTGTCATGAAGAAGAAAAGGCAGAACAACAAAAGAAGCAAGTGAGCTATGCAACTGTTTGTTAGGGTGGTATGAATGGCACACATGCACATGAATGCTACTAATATGCGCTCTCTCACCATGCATGTCCCACATGGTGTCGACCACATGGGACGCACTCATGGGTTTGGGTTTTGACTCTAGTCAGAAAAGTAAGGTTTCCATTCTAAATCCTGGCCAAAGCGCAAGTAGTGAACGGGTGATGTGTTGGTGGCCTCATCTCCTGCAGTAGCATGGAGCTGTACCCTCTACTAGCACCGACACGACCCCAGACAAGGGGCACAAACTAGCAACACACGTTACACTAAAGCTATAGAACGGGTTATTGGAATTGTCCTTCGCAAACTGTGGGTAGACTCAAAGGAGAAGATGCATGCCCTATATGATCAATTATGTAATATGCTTTTGTGTCTTTTACTTGCGTTTTATTAAACTAAGAGGAATTGTGAGCATTCGTCTCTAGTTATGCTTTATTACTTGTTTGTCTGAGTTTGTGTGTTTTATTTTAACCAGATAGGAGGCAAACATGCCTCTACTCTCCTAATCATGGCAAATACAAAAAAGGGAAGAAAACTCACAAATATAGTGTAGACACCCCGATTTTGAGGTGGCTCATAGATATACTTTCCAGATGTTGTTTTGGATGTGCCAAACTCAATCCCATCAGCTAAACCAACCACAAACCTATAGCAGGCCCGCAGCCCAAGTAGAAATTTTGACCGGTAGGGGAGAGCACCAAGTTAGAGCATCAATATTGAGCACCTAGCTAGAGCACCAAGTAGGAGCACAAAATTGGAGCACCTAGCTGGAGCACCAGGCTGGCGCACCTACCTAGCACACCATCCTAGCGCACCAAGCTGGCGCAAAGCCACTTTTCAGGCTGCTGGCTTTCCACCTCCCATGTCTGTAACCTTCACCAGCGAATATGCCATGGGATCTACGCCAGCCTCTTCGTTTACGAGGCTGCCTGCATTCCATGGGAGTAACCTTTGCAAAATCCTATATAAAGACCCCCATAGGCAGCCATTTGGAGAACCTGGAGCAAGCTATCTACTCATTCCAGCAACTCCCTCTCGTTTTCTTGAGCAAACCCTTGCATTCCAAAGCATCTCCAGCCCCTCCAAAGCAACAAGGAAGTATTATCTTGGGTTTTCTAAAAAGGAACACCTTGGACAAGGTAAGTTCCTCTCCTTTCTTTTACTCTTAGTTCTTACACTAGATAAAATATGCCATGAACTTCATAGATAATCTGTTTTCTTGTTGTTTACATGAGAATTTCATGATGAGATGGTTGCTCCATGTATTGGATATTCTATGTGTAAAAATTGTATGAAAAAATCTGCATTATAACATTTCTGTAAATTTGCCTTTCATCTCTGTTTCTTTTACATAGAGAACCATGATTCATGTAATCATATGCTAGGAGGTTAACAGTCAATATACCTTCTTTGTGTTTACCATTTGCATAATATTATTGATCTCATTCACTCATGCATATTCTTAAGAATCCTATGCAAGTATACAACCATTAACCAATTGTAACCATGCCGGCGAGGAGATTCTGCAAAAGAAATGCGAAATCGGTCAGCAAAATCACGTCGAAAAAGCAAAATAAAAGGAGTCGCCACCTAATCTATTATGGAAGACAAGGAAAACCATATACACGAAAAATCATGCAAAAAACAACAAAGACAAGTCTAC
>JAMKQA010051769.1:0-16819 GCA_024699735.1 Posidonia australis
CAAGGCAACAAGCAAGGTAAATTAGTTGCTTGTAAAATTCTAGTTATTGAATAAAAGGGTTAAGTCTCAAGTGAGGAACTTGAGGAGTGGACTAAGCTAGGGTTGGCTGAACCACTATAAATTCTCTGAGTACTTGTGGTTGAATGTGTATGTGATTAATTTTTATCTTCTTAAATTTGCATATTAAAGTTAAAACTAATCAAAAATCAGAGATTCTCTATTCACCCCCCCTCTAGAGAAGCCTTAGTATCCTACACTATGTAGTTCGTACGCTAACTGGTGTCCTCACTGTATATGCACTTTGACTACTGAGGAGCTGAAATGTCCTTGGCTAAAAGCACTTGGCAAAAGTCCTGTTGAACCAGTCTATACGCAAACAAAATGATTGATCCAAGCAAGGCTATGATGATTATTATTATTGTGGACTCTACTATTGTGAGTGATTTAGTTATTTAGGAATGTCCTGCTTTGTTCGATCAAGAAATACATGCCATGTGATTTTAGTTGCTTGTTACCTACATCTATTGCTTTGCTTGTTCAATTAGTTCACTATATGGATTGTTTGCTTGTTTAGTTCAGTTGTTTGTTTACCCTCAGTTAGGCTAGAAAGTTGTATGCCTGTTAGAGGAGGATGACACCTTCGACTCAATTGCTACTACAAAGACTCGCAAGTCATATGGTGGCTCTCGCCGGGTTGTGGTGGCACTCAAACTCACTGTAAGGTAGCGTAATGGACCTAGCTCCATGCCAAATTCTTTAAGGTTCTGCATTTGCTTTTTCTTTTCGATATCATTGACTTTTCTTTTACTCTCTCATAGACGTGCGGTTTCACTCTAACCTTGTCTTGGAGGTAACAAGCGCCCAATATATTCAGGAGGCCTTTATTGCAAGAGGGTGGGTCAGTCCCTCAAAGGTGTGATTTTACTAAGCGCATACTCCAACTCCTCTCCAAGGTATGGTAAGGGTAGAGCTACAATGCACGCCTCTCACTCTTGGGTTGACTTTTGTCTTCGCCTTCTGTCTTCTCTATTCTTTTACGCCTTTGCGAATGTATGTTTTCTTTTTCGGCTCACACTCTCAGTCACCCCTAACATTTTATCTCCCTCTTGGAGGTGCAGGATCCTTACAGAGCTTGGACATTTCATCCGGATTTGATGTTAGGTGGCTCCCTTGCTAACTTTGTTGTCTAAGTAGTGACAACTGAGGAGGGAATAATCCATTCTGACATTGGCAAGCTTTTCCAATTTTCATCATCAGGCAGAATGTTATTGACAAGCAAACTACCCTCCTTAATTGTTCTTGATGTTTTCCGTGTTTTTTGTTTGTTTTCTTTTTTTCTTTTCCAACTTTTGTGCTTTTTTTTGTGTGTTTTGATATACGGTGATGCAAAAAGAAATCAAAAGAGAACAAAGAGAAAGGATACAACTCCAGTCCTTGTTGCTATTTGTCGATGCCATTCGGGTTCATAATAACTCCTTGTAGTGCCACCAGAATCAAGGCAGGTGTAACTGAAGCTATCACAACCATTATTGGAATTGAGCCTGTCACTGTGAATGCTGAATCTGTTGATGACATTAAGATTGTATCGCTGTTGGAGCTGATATTTGCTGTAACGGCTGTCTCCAGGGTATTTACACTTGTTGGGTTAGATCGGTGCATGGCAAACTGGCAAACTTTATGTTGGACCCCCTGCAGAGGAACAAGAACAAGAGTGGCACATATGTGTGCCGCCGGACAGAACTGAGAAAAGAAAAAAGGACAAACTAGGCAAGTGGGGAAGAAGAACAAGAGCGGCATACACATGTGCTGCCTGATAGAAATAGGGAGAGGACAAGCTAAGAAAATAGAGGCCCGATGGATTCCCTGGGAAAAACTGGGAGAAAGAGGAAAACCCCTGAGGTTACAGTATCCTCGGAGCTTGCATGCTTAGACATGGTAAGGTCGGCTATTCTAGGGTGTGCACGTGTGTGCAAGCGTGTGTGCAGGTGTATGTGTGGGTTGCCTCCTTCGTGTTAATGGTGATGGCCTTACGGTCAATCAAATCCTGGACAGCATTCCGGAGAGTGTGACACTTGTTTATCGAATGCCCACGTACGCGATGGTATTGACAGAACAAGTTAGCCTTATACCACCTAGGAAGAGGGTCTGATGGTGGGCAAATCTCTGGTAGCCGCAGGAATGGTGCAACTTTGGGAAAGATGTCACTCAACGAATCCCTGAGTGGGGTGAAGTCTCTTTCCTTACAGCGAGGCCGCCTTTGCCGTTGTTGCTACCCTTGCAGAACTGACGCAACGAGACGCACCGGTTCAATGGTGGTAGATGCTGGTGATGATGAGGATATGGTTGCAGGTGCTGTGCCTCATGTGTCAACAACAATAGTCCCACTATTGATCAAAGACTGTATGACATCCCGCAGAGTGTAGCAATTATCAGTCGAATGCCCTAGGGCTCAATGATAATCGCAGTATATGCTCACGTTGTATGACCGAGGGAGTAGAGTTGGTGGGAAACATGGATCCGGGAGTCTCAGAAGTGACACAACACGAGGAAAAACAGCGCTCAACGACTTGCTTAGTGGAGTGTAGTCACATTCAATGCGACAACCTCGTTTCTCCTTAGGTTGCTGTCCTTGTTGAGTCGATGCGACGAGATGCATTGGCTTGACATTGGGAGGTGTGTGCCTAGTGTGCGGTGATGACCTACGTGTTGGGACCTGATCCTGATGCTGAGGTGAATTCTGAATATGCTATGTTGTGTGTGGTGTTAAGCGCGAGAGCAACAGCTGCGGCAACGGTATAGTTTTGGGTGACGGACTCGAGAAATGTTGTACTCTTGCACAACTAAGGTGTTGATTCCTAGGTGACTGTGATGCATGCTGTGACCAATGCAATTGTAGTGCAGGAGGTAGAGATAACGCCCCTATCGCCGAAGCGGTGTGATGCTAGGGCGATGGTATGGGCGATAAAGTAGTGGGGTGAGCCTACAATGCTATAATGGTCTGCGTTGGAACCTCAGAGGTTGAAAGAGGAGGACTCTCAACATGATCAAGAGAAAAGGCCATGCGCTCGAACTCTCGGGCCAAAGCTCTCAGGTACTGAGCCTGTTTGGCCAAGGATCCATCAAAAGATAGGTTAGAAGGCACGACCAGAACAGAAATGGCCCCTAAAATAGATGAATCTACAGCTGATTGAACTCCTGAAACAGGAGGGCCCGAGAGATAGGGTGCAGCTAGTAGAACTTCTGGGACCCGTGTGGTAGTCACTGCAGTTGAATCAGTGACAGGCCCTAGACTGACTTGTGTTCACCGCTGTCCTAGAAGAGGATATAAGGATCCTCCATGATTCTCAAATTGTGATGCACAGCGGGAAGAAGAAGTGATCAAAGTGAGAGAAGGAGGATCTGAGCGTGGGACCCCCTTCAGAACAATAATAGGAGGCTTACGGGTTTGCGGGGCCATGGCTAACCGCAAGCGAAATAAAAGGAGTTGCGGTAAAGGACAAATGCACGAGCTCTAGGATGAACTACTGTCAGAAGTGACCAATAGCTCGGAAAAAGTAGGAGAAAAAAACCACGGGAGGCCGCCCGCGACAGAGACACTCGAGCTCCTAGCTGAGGACCTCGCAACAAAGTACTTGAGAAAGTAGGCAAGAGAAGCAGGTATCAGAACCTAGATAACGACGCAAAGACAAATGCGAGTTATTAAGGTGACATGAATGGCACACATGTAGATGAATGTCCTAAAGTGCACTCTCTCACCATGCATGTCCCATATGGGGTTGACCACACAGGACACACCCATGGGTTTGGGTTTTGACTCTGGTCAAGAAATAAAGGTTCCCGTTCAAAATTATGGCCAAAGCACAGGCATTGAACGAGTGGTGCGTTGGTGGCCTTGTCTCCTGCAGTAGCATGGAGCTGTACCCTGTACTAACACCGACACGACCCTAGACAAGGGGGACAAACTAGCAACACGTCCTATGCCAAAGCTATAGAACGGGCTACTAGAATCGTCTTTCGTAGACTGTGGGTGACTGAGAAGAGAAGATGCATGTCCTATATGACCAATCATTTTACTTGTGTTTTATTAAACCATAGGGATTTTTGAGCATTTGTCTCTAGTTATGCCTTATTACTTGTTCATCTGAGTTTGTGTGTTTCATTTTAACCAGATAGGGAGGCAAACATGTCTCTACTCTCCTAATCATGGCAAATTCAAATAAAAGGTAAAAAACACACAATCATGGCATCCAAACAAGTCAGACAAAAGGCATGAACATGGCATGTGCTGGTGTGGTGCTCGCAAGTAGGTGTATAAAAGCAAGTATCGACAAACAAAGTATGAATTAAGTCATGTGCATGTGCGGTGGCATAGCAATAGTGTAAAGAAGGCAAAAAGGCATGTTCAGTCAAATTTTTACAAGCTAATAGAATAAGCAAGCAAGCACAATGTATACAGACCAAAGACAAGTAAGGAGACCAGAACGAAAGCTAGAATCTGGTTATCCCCAGTGGAGTCGCCAGTTTCTGTGACCATGCTGGTGGAACCCTGCTTGGCTCTCCTCTACTGGGTGCGTGGAAGCGCTCGAGGAGACCCGATATGGTCACGACGAAGATGGTGAATCCAGACAAGGAGACTAGACTCGGAGACACCAAGGAAAGATGAGAAAGGATAAAGAAAGGAGTTGCCACATAGTCTTTTAATGGAAAGATGAGGGAAACCAAACACACAAGCAAACCAAGAAGCAAACAATACACAGAAAACATGTATGCTCCGTGCCTAATGGATAGAATGCACAAATGAATGCGGGCCAGAGAAAGGGTAAGGATTCTAGTTACGCATGGGGAAGGGGTTAGGCACCCCTATATGCCCAAGAAAACTCAGTCTTTCTAGGTTTCCTACTTGTCAATGGTCTATTAAATGTGTGCATGCTTATTCTAAATGCTCATGCTAAAGATGACTTGAAAAGCATGCCAAATCAAAGAGAAGAGATGAAATAAATGAAAAAAGTTAATTCGAGGGTCAATTGTAGGCATTGAGAATGCCGCTTTACTGTACGCCCTTGGGCGATGAGGAAAATCGTGAAAGTCGAGAAATTCTCGGAAAGCATCTCACAAATCAGTGGAAATTTGGATAAATCTGAGAAAATCAAATTGGTAAAAATAATCCTCGTTTCGGGACAATGTCGGCTTTGTTAAGCCTTTTACTGTACACCCTCGGGCGATGGAAAGCCAAAACAAATCTAAAGACGTGAAAATCGATAAGAATCCGGGAGACAGCGAGAAAACCAAGCTCGAAAAGAGTCAGAAATGCGTGCGCGATGTAAGGAGGAAAAGGCAAGAAAGCTCGCATGAAAAAAGTGCAACAAAATGTGCAAAATGCATGTATGAGTGTAATAATGAAAATTCCAAGGGCCTTTGTGCAAAAAAAAACCCAAATTCTGAATAGAAACTAAAATTCTGAAGCCCAAATCATCAAAAATACATAGGAAAACACATTCTAAGCAATTATGGAGAAATTTAGGGTCAGATGTGCAAATCTATGCATTTCTAGACAAATTGAAGTTTCTTAGGGGTTAAAATGTAATTTAACCAAAGAAAATATGCAGTCTAGAGAGTTTCAGTAGAGTGCAGCGATTTGAATGCAATTTAACCAGCAAAATATGCATTTAGAAAGGTTTTAGAAAAGTTCAGGGTCCTTTATGAAAAAATATTGGATTAAAATGCATGAAAAGAAACTCTAGGGGTTTTTGTCAAACTTTTAAACTTGGAAAACATTATTTTGAATAGTCAGGGGGCATAATGCAATATTTTCAGTTAAATATTCAAATGAATTAAGAAAAATGATCAGGGACCTAAATGTAAGAAAAGGACCTATTTGTAATAAAGAAAAGGACCCAAATGTAACAAACAAAAAGTTACAGAATTTCATTAAAAGAAAAAAATGTTTTTTTTAGTTTTTTAACAGAAAAGGCAGCAGCGGCTGCTGGCAACAGAGCGCCACCGGCGACGGAGATCCGCCGTTGACGATAGCCGAAGCGACCACTGGAGGCTATCCTGTGATCTGATCTAAGATCAGACTCCATGGGAAGCAAGAAGAGGAAGAAGGGAAGAGATCCAACGGCTTGGATCGGGGTTCTAGTGGATGGAGCGAGCTACCTATCCCCCTTGATGTCGCGGCATTCCGGCGATGGAGACAAGGAAGAAGGGAGCTCTTGGAGCGACGGCGCAGTGATCCAGAGGTCCAAGAGGCTTCGGGGAGTGTTGAGGTGCACGTATCTTCTGTCGGGAGGAAAAATGGAGGTTGATCGGGCTACGTGGAGGTCTGCCTATCGTCGCCGTCGTCTCCTCCGGTGTGGGTGGTTGCTGGCTGGACTCAGAGCTCGTGGCTTAGGTCTGAAGGCTCTGGAATGTTGGGGACATGTCGTGGAACGTTCCTGGCGGCTCGGAGGGACGCGGAGGTTCTAGAGGCGTGTGCTCCTTCTTCGGCTACAATCTTCTTCTTCGGCACTAATGACGGAACAGTGTCAACGGCAATCTTCTAGTGGAGGCTGAACGGTGGCTCGAAACGGCGTGCCAGGGGTCGGAGAAGCAAAAGGAAGACCTGGGAAGGAAGAACTAATGTTTTGGGGCACGATCTGAATAGTAGATCCATCCCCCACCTAGGTCACCGAAAACGGTGACGACAAGGCTAAAACTCCGATTCCAGCCAGAGAAAGCCTCTGGCTTGTCTGGAATCACTCAGGGAAGATGAAAGGAGACCTATGAAACTATTCTTGGCATGAATTGAAGTCAGAGAAGGGCGTACCTGGTCTGGCAGTGTGGTGAATGGTCGGAGCTCACCGGAGCTCACCGGAGATGGTTGGAATCTCTGATTTCTCACCTCCACAAGCTTCCTCTCTCTTCTAGGAACTCTCTGGTAGCTCTGGTTGGGAGGAAGAAGGCTTGGGGAGCTCTCCTCTCTCAATTTTTGCAAAAAATGCCAAAAGTCCCAAAAAGGTCTCCCAGTCCTCTCCTACTTGCACAAGGAGGCTATTTATAGGCTTAGTTGCTTGTTAGGGCTAGAGTGGAAGGTGGTTAGATTTATTGGAGGTTAGTTAGGAAGTGGTTTAGTTTGTTGGAGATTAGTTAGGAGGTGGTTTAGTTTGTTGGAGATTGGTTAGGAAGTGGTTTAGTTTGTTGGAGATTGGTTAGGAAGTAATTTAGTTTGTTGGAGATTAGTTAGGAAGTGGTTTAGTTTGTTGGAGATTGGTTAGGAAGTGGTTTAGTTTGTTGGAGATTAGTTGCATGAGGTTTGACTTTAGGGCTTGGGGTTTAACTTAGGATTTGTCCTAGGTTCAGGGTTTTGTTTTGTATTTAGGTTTTTTAGAGTCCAGTTAGGGTTTTGTAAGGTGCGCCTGAGTGAGGAGTGGCTGTTGGGTTTGACCCATTTGCAAGCATATTAGGGTGTCTACAATATCCCACACAGCGGCGATCATCCAAGGTGCATTGGTACATGTGAATAAGGTCCCCATGGCAAACCCTTTTGGCTTAACAGTTGGTCAGGACCCTTGCATCCATGTCTTCCAACACTTTTGTGGTAATTTGTCTCGATATTGGGGATGTTGGCTTTGCTCGGGTATCCCTCGATCTACTCTCTACAGCCTTCATAGTTTTATTGTCACTTCTTGATACCAAGGGCATGTTAGCTGCCTTTCGGTATCTTCTTGCTTCTTTGTTATCATCCTGCCTAGGAGTATGTCACTGACCTAATCTCAGTTGATAGGTTCCACATCTCCCCTGTGTTTGACTTGCCTCGATTAGGCGAGTTTAGATTCCATCTACTTTTAGGCTTCAGATGTAGTGTGGATGATTCTTATCCTTGTCTCCCTGATTTGCATCCGAGAGGACGGAGTTCAAAGACATTCTCCATGGCTTCACTCCAAGATGAATGAAGTCCTTTCCCTTTGGATTCTCAATTCGGAAGAAATAAAACCCAGAGATATATCCCTTTGGGCTGATATCCCAAACTATCCGGTTGGCATCCGAAACTTACCATCTCCCGGTTGGTAAGTCCGAAACTTTCCATCTCTCGGTCAATAAGTCTGAAACTTGTCATCTCTCAATCGGTAAGTCTGAAACTTACCATCCCCTGATTGGTAAGTCCAAAAATTTCCATCTCTCGGTCGGTAAGTCCGAAACTTGCCATCTCCCGATCAATAAGTCCAAAACTTGCCATCTCTCGGTTGGTAAGTCCGAAACTTGCGATCTCTTGGTCGGTAAGTCCGAAATTTGCCATCCTTTGATTGGTAAGTCTGAAACTTTCCATCCCCTGGTCGATAAGTTCGAAACTTTCCATCTCTCTATTGGAAAGTCCGAAAGTTGCCATCCCCCCGTCGGTAAGTCTGAAACTTGCCATCTCTCGGTCGGTATGTCCAAAACTTGCCATCTCTCAGTCGGTAATTCCAAAACATGCTATCTCTTGGTTGATAAGTCCGAAACTTGCCATCTCTCGGTCGGTATGTTTGAAACTTTCCATCTCTCGGTCAGTAAGTCTGAAACTTTCCATCCCCTAGTTGGTAAGTCCGAAACTTGCCATCCCCTAGTCGGTAACTCTGAAACTTGCCATCTCTCGGTTGGTATGTTTGAAACAAGCCATCTCTCGGTCGGTAAGTTTGAAACTTGCCATCTCTCGGTCGGTAAGTCTGAAACTTGCCATCTCCTGGTTGGTAAGTTTGAAACTTGCCATCTCTCGGTCAGTAATTCCGAAACTTGCCATCTACAGTCGGTAAGTCTGAAACTTGCCATCTCCCAGTTGGTAAGTCCGAAACTAGCCATCTCTCGGTCTGTAAGTCTGAAACTTGCTATCTCTTGGTCAATAAGTCTGAAATTTGTCGTCTCTTGGTCGGTAAGTCTGAAACTTGCCATCTCTCGATCAGTACGACCAAAAGTTGCCATCTCCCGATCGGTAAGTCCGAAACATGCCTTCTCCCAGTCGGTAAGTCCAAAATTTTCCATCTCTCTGTCGGTAAGTCTGAAACTTGCCATCTCACGGTCGATAAGTCCGAAACATACCATCTCTCGATTGATAAGTCTGAAACTTGCCATCCCTCGGTCGATAAGTTCGAAACATGCCATCTCCTGGTTGGTAGGTCCGTAACATGCCATCCCCCTATCGGTATGTCCGAAACTTGCCATCTCTCGATCGGGAAGTCCTATACTTGCCATCTCCCCGTCGGTAAGTCTAAAACTTGCCATCCCCCAGTTGGTAAGTCCGAAACTTGCCATCCCCCCGTCTGTAAGTCCGAAACTTGCCATCTCTCGGTCGGTAAGTGCTAAACTTGCCATCTCTCGGTCGGTAAGTCCGAAACTTGCCATCTCTTGGTTGGTAAGTCTGAAACTTACCATATTCTTTCTGTCGGTAAGTCCGAAACTTGCCATTTTCTCGGTCGCCATTTTCTCGGTCGGTAAGTTCGAAACTTGCCATTTTCTCTCAGTCGGTATGTCTGAAGCTTGCCATACCCTCCGATCGGTAAGTTCGAAACTTGCCATATTCTCTCAGTTGGTAAGTCCGAAGCGTGCCATTTCTCTAGTCGGTATGTCCACTATCTTACCATGCCCCTTTCAATTTCTACTCGGGTTGGTTGGAATCGGTGGTGCCCCCTTTGGTTGTGTTCTGGATGGACCAGACCAACCTCTTTCTTTGGGCTGGTACCCTAAACTACCCGATTGACACCTATCTAGACGTCTATCTTTTTGGTCAGCAGGTCTGGTATCCAGTCATGCTTCCTTTCCCTTGGGCTGGTAGCTTGAACTACCTGGTTGACAACCATTACATTGTCTGGAGTGGGATGACAACCCAAACTATTCGGTGATAAGTCTGACAACTTATCATGCCCATTTTTGGTCGGCAAGCATCGCAAGTCTTGTCCAACGCCTTTTTGGCAAGTGTGATTACCAATCATGCCCCTTATGAGCTGATAAGTCGTCAACTTGTTATCCTGCACCACGCATCAACATACGTCATGCAATGCATGCATCATTCATTCATGCGTCAGTGTTCATCAGCACATATTATTCATCACCAGTCACATTCACCTCAGCATTAACACTAGCATTCGATGTTAGCATTTATCATTAGCATTGTGTTTGTGTTTCAGCAACGTTTTTGTGCTTGCATTTTGCATTTAGGATCTTGTGTCTTTATCGGGAATTTGGCATATATTTTCTACATTGGCGTTTTGGTGGTAGATCATGGCTTTCGGTGCTCATCGACTAAGTAGCTTACTATTAGCAGCTAGCACTTTCTTGTGGCTTTAGGCGGGGTGCCTTTGTCAACCTTGAGCATTGGTCTTGTTTCCATTCGTCCCTCGACCTCGCACAAGGAGGGGCATCTATAGACACCCCAATTTTACAGGATTGTAGGTAGTCTTCTCAAGAGTGGAATTTTGGTTGCTGGGCTCTCATTCACTTTTCCATAAAGCCAATTTGACATTTTAACCAAATTTCCTCCACAAAACTAGCCTAAGCCTCTATTTTAATCTAAAAATCCTAACAAATCCTAATTCTAATAAACCCTAATCCTAATTAACCCTAATCCAACCAAAACCCTAATCCTAATATGCCCTAACTCAACCCTAATCCTCACTCTAACAAACTCCTATAACATCCTAAACAAGCCCTAACAACCTATCTACCTCCCACTCCTTCATAACAACCTCAACAAACTATAACAACCTAAAAACAAACCCCTAAACTACCTCCCATTCCTTCATAACAACCTCAACAAACTACAACAACCTAAAAACAAACCCCTAAACTACCTCCCACTCCTTCGTAACAACCTTAACAAATTATAACAACCTAAAAAAACCCTAACAACCTAACTGTAATGCCATGCATTTTCCACAATAATCTAAAACAAATTAAATTACGAGAAAATTAAAGCCAAACAGAAAATATCTAACTACCAGGAACCTGTGTGTGCGGTTAGGAGACTCCGATCTATATGCACTACGCTAAACCAACCACATGTCTGCACCTGCAAACCAAAACCACAAGGAAAATGCATGAGTGACAGGAGTCACCCAGTACGCACTTTGAGAAAATCGTAGAAAAGAAAACTATGATTAATTTTTCCTTTAAATTCATTTCACAAACCATTTCCTCAAAACTTCACGAACCAGGCCTACACTGACCAAAATAACAACTGGGGCTCTACTAGCCCAAATCCACAAGCAAAGGCCCTCAATGGCCAAAACCACACACAGTGAGTCAGGAAGTCCGGTGCCAGGAAACCAAACTCTAGCCACACGCAGCCCATCGAGGAGTGACCACGACATTCTACACTGCCACGGTGACGGTCACCCTGTGCAAGAGCGTTCACCGTCCAGTGATTCTCTCTCTGGAGAACCCTCAAAAAGCCGACCCCTCCTTGGGAAGGCTGTCTTGTCTCTTAGGATGCTACCAACTACGGGGCACGTGTCCCTATCCACACTAGCCACCACAGGGTATGCCTCCTCATAGTGTCCTCCACACGGTGCTCAAGAGGGAGTGTCATACCTCCACACTCGACGACACCTGAGCCTCAGTGCTCACGGCGACAGCAGGAGTATCATAACTCCCCATCATGCCACAAGACACCCCAACCCACGGACCACAACCCTAGCCTTGAGACGATAGTTAAGGAGTCTCATACCTCCAGAACCCAACGTCCCTCAGCCTTAGGTATTTCGGCCCCCAACCTCAACCAAGGAGTTGTGCTCGACCACCCGGGAATGTCGTCACATTCCCTGGTCCCAACGACACGGTCCTACACTGTCTCGGCCCGCACACAGAAAATCTAGAAAACCATTTTCCAAAACAAGCCAACTATCTTTTTGAAATCATTTTCCAAAACCATTTTATTTCTTTGAAAACTCTTCCAAAACCTCGACAAAATGGCACATCAGATGTCCCAGCAGACCATCACTGACGGCCCACAATCCCATCTTATAGGGACAATACAAACCAATCCGGAAAATCACTGCAAAAAAAATATATTTTCCAAAAATCCAAGAAAAACCCCAAAAATGCCCTAGCAGACCCGCGCTTGTGGAGCACACGTTTGGCCAGTGCCCTTGGCACTTTCGTCTGACCGCCAATAGAGCTTGGATGAAGGGCAAAAATCGTTGTCGAACCGGCACATGTGGCCCATGCAATTGGCTTACGCCCCCAGTTTTCTGTCAGAATTCAGAGACCTACAGTAGGGCACCCAAAAATCGTCCGAAGTAGGAGCTCCAATCGGACCCCCCAAACAATCACCAAAAATCTCGAATAAAACATATGTGGTAGACAATTGAGTCTACTCCAAAACTCAACAAAACTAAAATCCATTGACCATGCATCAAGATACAAAATCGCAAAGGCATTAGGGTCAAAATGACCCAAATCTCAACCACCGACATAAATACCTATAAAAACCACAATAAATTCCCGAAAATTCTAAACATTAAATTTAGACTAGATTACATGCATCCTAGGCATTTTTATCATTTTACATGATTTCTACACATTAAATTAAGGATACGTTCCTAAAATGAGCTCTGACAACCCTCCAGCGATTTTCTACCATTTTACATGCATCCTAGGCATTTCTACCATTTTACATGATTTCTACACATTAAATTGGGGATACATACCTGAAATGTGCTTTGACGACACTCTGGCCAACTTCGGAGAACACTGGCGATCCCGCACGACCACGGCTACCCCACTACCTTAGGGACGTCACTGTAGAGCCTTCCAAGGCACCATGAGCCACCACAGTGCCTCCACTTCTCTCCCTCTCTCTCTGTCTCCGTCGGCGCGCGAAACAGGGGAAATGGGGGAGGACGGGTGGAAGGAAAAGGGGTGAGGAAGGGAGAAGAGTGAGGAGGAAGGGAAGGGAAGGTGGGGAAGGTGAAGTGCACGTCCGAGGAGGAGGAGAAAAGGAAGAAGGAAGAAGGGGAAGACGGTGACAAGTGACGGAGGAGTGCGTTGCAGGCGACTTATAAAGCCTGCACACGCAGTAGTTGGGAGCGTGCTCACCTACACGTCTTAGCCATCAGCACCCCACATGAGCACACTGGCCACTCCGCTCAACCAGTAGCCACAATAAATGGCCCACGAGCGTGGGCCCCACACAGAGCCCACAAGCATAGTGCCACAATGCACGGTGCCAACCACTCACAGGGACACACCACAGAAGCCAGCCCACGAGGCCCAAGTCCAAAAGTACAAATCTACACAATAGGCCTTGGAACAGTAACACCGTCCAGGAATAAATTCATTAAAATGTAAATAATTACAAAATTGAATTTTATGGGTGTTACACTAACTACCTCCCACTCCTTCATAACAATCTCAACAAATTATAACAACCTAAACTACCTCCCACTCCTTCATAACAACCTCAACAAACTATAACAACCTAAAATAAACCCTAAACTACCTCCCACTCCTTCATAACAACCTCAATAAACTATAACAACCTAACCAAACCATAACCACCTAACCATCTCTCACTTCATCATAACAACCTCAACAAACTCCCTATAACAACCCAAACAACCTAGCCCTTGCAAGTCTATAAATACCCCCATTTGCAAAGAAGAAAGAAAAAAAGAGAGAGAAAGTTTGGGAAGAAGAGAGAAACAAAGAGCAACCACTCAAACCAGAGTAGCCAAAGTAGCCTAAGCAAGATCAGATCACTTAGGAGACTCGGAGGAAGTGCAATTTAGAGCTCAGGCTAGCTCCGGTCACAGTCTCTGGCAAGCTTCGGCGACCACAAACACTCCACACCCACTGCTAGTTCAGGTAAGCCACTGATTGAGCAAAATTTAGTTGCATTTCATCTCTTGGACCTTCCTCCATCTCCCTGGAGTCATTCCAGTGGAGAAATTCAAGTTCTATGGGTCGCTGGACCCATTTTTCTGACGAGTGAAGTGGGGGCAAGAATCCTTTGAATGATTCGTGTCCTATAGGTTGGAACTTAGTTAGGATTTCGTCCCTCTTGCTTTTCCACCTCTTTGGAAGCCATGAAAGCCCCTCTGGAATCCTCTGTAAAAAGCTCACTGGTTGGAGTCCTCGCTGTCGTCGGGGAAGAAGATGTATAGTGAGGATTGACTAGGCATTTCACTCACCGTGACTCTATCTAGAGCATTGGAATATCTTCCCCTCCTTTCCCTCAGGCCTCTAGAAGCTTCAGAGCCGTCCAACGAGCCTCGATCTCCTCCCGCAGTTGACATTGCTAGAGACGACAGTGAGCTAGGTCGGGAGGGGAGTTCACGCTGCCTCTCTTGCCTCTAGATGGTGGAAAACTCTCTTTTCCATGCCATAGACCTTTCAGGAGCTTTGGATCGTTGTTCTACGGCCTCTAGCAACCCTTTCTTCTCCGGGCTTATTGCTGGAATTGTGATGCCGGCGAGGAGGTGGGAGGATGCTTCTGGCCGTTTGATGTCTCATCGGAGTCGATAGATCCTCTCCCCATTCTTCCCTCATGCTCATCAGGTGTTTGGATGCATGATTGGATGCTGGGGAAGCCTTGGATGGCGTCGTAGGCAATTGTCGCCAGTGAGGTTCAATCATCGGCGACCGTCGTTTTATTTTTAAAAACAATTCTTTTAAAATACTCTTTCATCTTTTCTTTTCTAGCATTTAGGTCCCAACATTTTACATTCTATCCATTACATTTAGTTGTAAATCTTTTAAATAATGTTTTGTTTTGGAAATTTAAAGTTTGGCCCATGTACTTTTTTTATGAACTTTTAGATCCTAAATTTTTGACGTAAAACTTCAGACTACGTTTTCTTTCATCATTAGTCCACTGATTTGCATATTAAGCCTTGAATTTCACTAAAATTGCACTGAATACATGTTTTTATGGCACATTTGCAAACCAAACCTTGGAAATCTTAATTTTCACCCAAAAGCATATAGATTTGCACATTTAACGTTGAATTCCTCTAATATTGCACTAAATACATGCTTTTATGGTACATTTGCAAATCAGACCTTGGAAATTCTTATTTTCACCCAAGGACTTATAGATTAGCCTATTTAACCCTGAATATCTCTAAAATTACACTGAACACATGTTTTACTGGTATATTTGTAGATTAAATCCTAGGAATCTTAATTTTTACCTAGAATGCACAGTTTTTCACATTTAACCCCCAACTTTGCTAAAATTGCATTAAAATGTGTTTTTTAACATTTTTGCAGATTTAACCTTGAAAATCTCAGTCTTTACCTAGATTCATGTATTTTTTGCATAGAGGCCCTTGAAAGCGTACATATTTCACCCATGCATTCATTTGTATATCTCGTTATCCTTTTTCATGCATATTTTCTTGTATCATGCACACATTTCAAACTCAATTCAAACTTAGTTTTTGCATTATTTTCTGGATTTCTTCTAATTTTCGTAGTTATTGATTTGATTTGGATTTTCATCGCCCAAGGGCCTACATTAATAGGCTTGATAATGCCGACGTGGACCCGATTGAGGATTATTTTCTCTCATTTGATTTTCTCGGATTTCTTAAGTTTCCACTGTTTTGCATGACACTTTCCGAATATTTCCAATTTTCATGATTTTCCTCATCGCCCAAGGGCGAACAGTAAAGCGACAATTTCAATGCCTACATTATTCCTCGGATTATTTTCCTTATCATTTCTCTTTTATTCATTGTTTTCATGGAGATTTGTCATGTTTTCGCATTCATCTTAGGCATGTGCATTAGGAGTAGACAAGCATTCACACACAAGGTCATGAGCAAGCAGTTCATCTTGAAAGATCGAGTTTTTCGAGCATATAGGGGTGCCTAACACCTTCCCCATGCGTAACAAGAATCCTTACCCTTTCTCTGACCTGCAATGGCTAGTTGTTGCATCCATTAGGCACAGAAAATAATAGTTTGCTTGCCAATAACATTCTACCTGATGACGAAAATCTGAAAAGCTTGCTTGTGTCAGAATGGATTATCTCACCTCAGTTCTCACTACTTAGATGAGCAAGTTAGTGAGGAAGTCACCATACTTCAAAGCTCGACGAAATGTCCAAACTCCGTAAGGACCTTGCACCTCCATGAGGGAGATAAAATGATAGGGGTGATTGAGGGTGTGAGCCAGAAAAGAAAACATACATTCGCAAGGACATAAAAGAATAGAGAGGATAGAAGGCAAAGACAGAAGTCAGCCCAAGAGTGAGAGACGTGCACTGTAGCTCTACCCTTACCACACCATGGAGAGGAGTAGGAGTGTGCACCTAGTAAAATTACACCTTTGACGGACTGACCCACCCTCTTGCAACAAAGGCCTCTAGAATAGATTGGGTGCCTAATCCCTGTGATGCCTGGTGGATTCCCCACTCTCTTTGTTCCTTCCCTCCTGAGGGCTGGTAGCCTGAACTACCAGGGTGAAATTGTACGTCTATGAGGGAGTAAAAGTAAAATCAGTGAACTCAAAAAAGTAGGTACAAAATCCTAAAGAGTTTGGCATGGAGCCAGGTTTAGTACACTACCTTACAATGAGTTTGAGCGTCACCACTACCCATTGAGAGCCACCCACGGCTTGTGAGTCTCTATAGCGTCAACTGAGTCAAGGGTGTCTTCCTCCTTTAACAGGCATACAACTTTCCGGCCTAACTGAGGGAAAACAAATAGTTGAACTAAGCAAGCTGTTGTAAATATGTCTTGAATTATATCTTTGTTTAGGGTTAGTTTGGTCATTTGACCAGTTAGGTGCCCTAGTATTTAAGAAGGCTAAGGCACAGAATATGTAACCTCTTTGGCATAATGTAGCCCTATTTTGTCTCCAATTG
>JAMKQA010051770.1:0-15678 GCA_024699735.1 Posidonia australis
ATCTCATGCATGCATTCATCCTTTTGTGGTTTTCCTCGTCTTTCCATTAAAAGACTAGGTGGCGACTCCTCTTCTCTTTCTTCTTGTCCTTGCGCCTTCGCCATCCATTGGCATGGCTGTGATCCCTTTCCCGCCTCCCTCCCGGTCCGGCATGGTCACACATGGCAATGTAGGAAAATAAGAGGGAGGAGAAAAGGTTGTACCTCAATCACTGGCGAGCACCCCTGTCACCACCATTGCCCGCGACACCTCCATCAACCTGCTAGAATACGCCTCGTCAGAGACTGTCGTACCTGGCCATAGACTACCACACCTTGCCGTCGACCGTCGTGAGCCGCCAGAGACCACTAGATGCACGAAAGGGAGGCGTTGGAAGAAGAAAGGGAAAAAAAGAAGAAGGGAGGAGAGGCGACACTGGAGCTTTTAAATAAAAGCATTTGGGACACATCGCTAGTTAAGTAGGCGTCGTGACAGTAACGTCATTGTATTTGCAGGTGAATTGTCAAGCAAGTCGCCATTGACAGTAGTGACTAGTCAACGCCTTCCTGGAGAAGCCATCCTCTCCCGCACCGTTTCAAATTCAATAGGCCACGTCAGCATTAGTCGTCGATACAAGAGGCGACTCAAACTCGAGGACCTTTCCACTATTAAAAATTAATTTAATTTATGAAATAAAAGAAAAAGAATTAAATAAACCCCAAAATTTATTAACCCTTTGAAAAAATTAATAATGATATTAATAATAAGAAATTTCATAAAAAATCACAATTGAATTAAAAAAATGGTAGTACATCAAAAATATAACTAATAAAGTCTATCTCGAATTCTGAGCATCTAGTTGAACTACTCCCTGTCCTCAACATACTGCTATGGAGAAGGACGAAGGCTGGAATACCACTCCATGTACTTGGACTCTTGTAACTCCTGAGTGGCTGCCAAAAGTCGAGCACCTCTTATGGAGATTCATCGACCAATGTCAGCCCAGCGAGCTATGTACTCTAGCACCATCTTCTCATCACAGTCGCCATCTTCTTTGTGGGCACAAATCGAAGGAGTCAACACAGAATCCGTCGAAATGGAGAGCCCCTGATTCAACAACCGCAAACAATGGTGGATTGAGTGTAACACGAAAGAACGGGCCCCCACGAACACAAGCTCCAAATGTGGATGAATTGTGGTCATCACTCTTGACTTGAAAGCCTTAAGTAGTTATGTCATGTAGTCAAAGTCCTCCAAAGATAGCCAACCTAGGCAAAGAACATAGTCATGAAAGCTCAACTTGTCGAAGTCAGTATAGCTATGATAATGGGACATGAACCAACTGTGGAGGAGGAAGGGAGAACCGAAGACCATTCTAGAACATGAAGCACTTGATAGCCCTTCTATAGTGTATGCAATGACCGCCGAAGTCAAGTACAAGTCAGGACGAGCTGCCAACAGCATAAGGAGATCAACGTGGTGAAGGTCCAATGTGAAATAATCATCTGCAAACAACGCCAGTCCCCCAACTCCAATAAACAAGCACATCTACAGCTCTGTCGAGGATAACTTGCAAGTACAGATGACCTCCCACAAGCCTCAAAGATAGAGCGTTCCCCCATTCATCAAAGTTTTACTAGACTTTTGGCTCTTGCCCTGGAACCAACCTATCTTTCTGGCATCCACTGTCTCGTCTGATATAGTGAAATGGTTGTTTGGCAATGATGTGGACTCCACCATAAGGCCAAGGAGGGAGGTAGCTTCCTCACATGAGATTAAAGTCTCCCTGCAAGCAAAGTTGAAAGTGTTGGAGGAGGCATTCCAGAAAGACATCAGCACATGTAGAAGTGGCCAAGGCAAAGGAGCACGTACTAAGGTCAGCAAATTCTCAAAGTTAGTACCTTCAAAGAGATGCTTATTGGCCTCCATGTGATTTAGCAGAAGTGGCACCCATAAGAGGCTATAGTGGAAAGAAATGTGGAAATTTAGGCATTCTATGAGGTTGACTATGACCTATAAAGCAAGTAATTAGGCATAGAGAAACACATGAAGCAAGAAAGAACAAGAGGTAAACACAAAGAAGCATGTAAGAGTAAAGAAGAAAAGGAGTAAAAGAGGAGAAGCATACCTTGTTTTCACGAAATGCCTGCATTAGATGGTTGGGCATGTCCACCACCTTCTCTATGGCAAAAGCAGAAGAGGAGAAAGATGGGAGCTTCATGATCAATGCAAAAGGAGAGAAGCAAGTCTTGTAACAGGAGAACGTGCATAGACGAGCTGTATAAGACACATATACATACATAATGACCTAGGAAATAGTCTGAAAAAGGAAGTTCTTGCCCATCGCCATCGTTAGCAATGACTACCATAGACGCCATAATAATCAACAACTACTATAGGCGCTTGTTGATGCGACGACGAATATCCACACCACACTTCTGAACAAGTACATCAAGCCATACCATGAGGCCACCTCAGGTCCCACTGTGTGCATCATGGTAAAGTCTCACCGTGGCACTACAAGAAGATCCACCGAGAATGGGATCCCTGCCTTTGGAGTCCCTACTGTGTACATAGACACGTAATTTTGATTAAGAGGCAAAATCACAATTTGACAAAGGAAGGGTTCACTCCTTACCCAGTTCCCTATTCATAGAACTCCTTTCTCTGTCAAATCGAGTCATAGGATAACGGTCCTTTCTCGAGAGTACTGGTCACATTCGAGGACAGAAAATACTTGACCACAACAAATTGCATTTATGCATCTTGCATATATATATATATGGCTAGGGACCACTCGTACCCCTTTGGCCTAACCTACCATATGGACCATTCATTGCATATCGTATGTTGACTGTGCATTTGCATTTGTGTGCTTGAATCATGCATCCATGCATTTATGTATTGTGACCATGCCTAGCCCAGGGATCTGGCGTGGGGTCGTGCTAGAGGGGTGAGGCCACAACCATGCCAAGATAGCCAAGGCACAAGATAGGATAAAACGAAAAAGAAAAGGAGTCGCCACCTAGTCTTTTAAGAGAAAGACGAGGAAAACTACAAACAAACCACAAAAAGTGAATGCATGGGATGCAAATGTGAAGGCCAAATGTCTACTAACCAAAGGATGGGTAAAGATTCTTATTACGCACAGGGAAGGTGTTAGGCACCCCTATACGCCCGAGAAACTCGGTCTTTCTAGTCTAATTCACTTGCTGGGGACTGAATGAATGTTTGCTATGCCTAGATTATGCTCTAATCATGCTGATATAATTGCCAAGATAAGACTAGATGGATGTGCGAGATGGTATGCAAAAATTGCGAAGAAATCCACATGAAATGATGAAATCACAAAGTATGACACAACAAAGAAAATCACATAACATGACGAGGTTTCTGGCTAGAAATGCTCGAAATATTGTACAGACCTCATGAGAATCAAAAATAAAATTAACTCAAATCGTTAGAATCACTGAAACTATCATGGAAATCAAGACGAAGAAACTGCAAGGACGTCCACGTAAAATAGGTAAACTGTGACATGTAAAGAAATTCACATAAAACGATGGTGTTTCTTGAAAGAATGTTCTGGAAAACTACACTGACATCAAGAACATCAAAAATGCGATAAACCCAAATCATTAGAATCGTAGAAAACATCACAGAAATCGAGATGGAAAAATTACAAAGAAGTCTACGTAAAACAGGCAAACTTTGACGTGCGAAGAAATTCACATAAAATGACGACGTTTTTGGATAGAATATTCGGGAAAACCATACTGACGTCAAAAAAATCAAGAATGGGGCCAACCCATGTCATTGAAATCATGGAAAAGGTCGTGAAAATAAAATAAAATAAAAAAGGAAAATAATCCGTGATGGGGCCAATGTGGACGTTTCGGTCAATTAATGTACACCCTCGGGTGACGAAATCAAAATCAAATCAGAAAAAATATGAAAATATGGAATAAAGGGAGTCAAATCAAATATCAAATGAAGGAATCCGAGGACAGGTAGGAGAAAAATCCATGGAAAAACACATGAAATGCAGACTTATCCAAAATAGATGGACTAATGTGCGAATGCAGCAAAAACTCTGTAGAATGCATGAAAAATGTACCTTAATGGGTAAAAGATACTAAGGAATCATTTAGACAGAGATTATGCATGACTTGGTCCAATAACTGACATGCACATGCATGAATTGATGACATAGGGGCAATTTGGTCATTTCAGTGGTCAAATGTGATAAATACATGCATGGGGATGATGCATGGTCTAAGATATGCCAAAATGTATGCAAAATGTTAGGAAAAAGAAAACATGCAAAGGAAAGGTCATAAAATTAATAAAACATGCAAGGAAAACATGCAAAGAAAACAGAATAAGGAACAAGTATAAGGACCAAAACGTAAAATTCACAAACAAGAGTGAAAACCTGCGTTAGAATACATTCAGAGACTTCTATCCTAGTGTATAGATGATGGATCAAAGGAAAATGTGGCACTAAGGTGTGTGAGAATTACACCTAGATAATTTCTTGAAAACTCAAAATCTAATGTGCAAAATTCACAAAAAGGGGAAGATCTTGGTTAAAATGTGCTCAAAAAGTCTTATCTTAATGCTAGGATGTAGGATTTAAAGAAAATGTGGCTCTGTGGTGTGACCTGTGTGAAAATTATACTTTTGATAATTTTTTGAAAGTTTAGAGTCTACTGTGCAAAATTCACACATAGAGTACAAAATTGACTAAAATGTGAAATCGATATTCATTTGTATTGTAAACATGATTTTTTGATGAAAACTCTATCCAGGTGATAATTTACAAGCACATGCGATCAATAAATGTGAAACATACCAAAATGTGATTTAAAATTCAATTAAAACCATGATTAATGATTTAAGAAAAGATTCAAGGGCCTGGATGTAAATGTTCCTGTCCAAAAAACGTTATGGATTGAGTTCAAGGGCTAACATGCAAAATCACTAAAAATTGGGTCCATGCACAAAAATCAAGGTTTTGGGTTGAAAACAAATTATATAGCTCTTGTGAAATGAAAATAGGGCTCCCAGGGACTTGTATGCAAAATATGAGAAGTATAAGGGCCTACTTGCAAGAGGACAGGACCTAAATGCAATAAAAACAAGTTTCCAGGGACCCATGCTCAAGAGAAACAATTTCCCCAGGGCTTGGAATGCAAGAAAATCCAAGCTCTATGTTAAAATGCAAAGAAATAAGTGCTCAAGACTTAAGTGTAACAAAACAAGAACACAGGGACTTGTGTGCAAATGAAAAACATGAATTCTGGACCTAATTGTAATAAAATGACTCAAGCATAATGAAAACAATGCATCCTAGACCTAAATGTAGTGAAAAAGGGCCTAGATGCAAGAAAAAGGACCTGGATGTAATGGAAATTAAACTTTTATGATGTTTAGTGTGATTATGAAGTCTTATAGGGCTTAGAATGCAAATCTTACAAAGAAAACTCTTTTTTTTTTAAGTTTTGGGGGCTCAATGCAAACTTCAGGACTTAAATGCTAAGAAAATGTGACTGTAGGGACTTAATTGTAATAAAACAAATTTTCACAGAATAGAAAATGAAAACAAAAAAAGTTCAAGGAACATGATGCAATATTTATAGAAACAGAATAATGAAACAAACGTTATTTAAATTTATAAGGGCTTAAATACAAAATATCTGGACCTAAATGAAATGATTTAAGGACTTAAAAATAAAACCTAAAACTAACTAGACCTAAACTAAAAAACCTATCCTTCGAAGATCACCAGAGGACAACCGGCATTCCCGCTCTGGCACGACCTCCAATGACGACCCGACAGTGGTGGGGCAACTAGAAGGCTCCGGCGACCGCCCAAGATGCTGGAGAGAAGCATAGCAGAGCTTTCGAGGGCGGTGGGCTGGACTGGGGAGGCCTGAGATGCCTCCCCCACCTCTGCCTCCGACAAGCGGTCGTCAACGTCGGAGAAGATGACTGTGGAGGGAGATGGCGACGATGTGGCAGTTGGGACGACGTGGCGAGTACTAGAGAAGCTTTGGGGAAGCACAAGGGAGCTCCTGGTGGGGTCGTTGAAGGATGGGGTGGCCTAAAGGGCCCTCCCCATCTCGAGCTTTGGTGATAGATGCAATAGTGACGATGGCAGTCGTTTGGAGGTTGAAGCGGCAACTGGTCTACGTGGGGGCGTTCGTGACAAAGAGGTGGGGCTTCCCAGCGTGGTCACGAGCATCGGGGGCATTCAGAGGCTTCCAGTGGCTTTGCATTGGTGATCATCGGCGCAAAGCAGCAGCGAGGTACCTCTGGCCATTGAAGGCCAGCTGGACTCCTCTTGAGCAACGAAAGCTTAGGTAGGAGGAGGAGAGGCCCTAGGGGGCCTTTTCCATCTCGAGAGGCCTCTGACCTCGCTGGTGGTGGTGAACCCAGCACCGGAGGTGAAACGATGGTGCACAGGAGCCTATGAACCCCACCGAAGCGTGATTTAGAGGGCGCGGAAGACTCTATGTTCCCAAAGGAGTACAATTGAAAATTAAAGGGGGCAGAAATTACTTGGGATGATGGCAATTGTCTCTCCCAGCATGGTTGAACGGCGACACTACTCCTCTGGCTGTAACTCCGGTGGTGGTGGTTCAGGGCTTTTCCGGGATTGCAAGTGGGCTTGAAGGAGGTTCTGGATGCGAGAGTGATTGCTAGGATGGTTCTAGCTCGAAAGGGGGTCTCACAAGTTCTCCTCTGGTCTCCGGCGCTCTCTCCGTTCAATCTCCCTGCCTCTCCTCATCTCCCTTCTCCAGGTGGTTTCTCAAGCTTTAAAAAGGGTGGAAGATGCAGTTGGGGTTGTGGATCGTGGCTGGCAGTTGGCCAGCTCGTGGGGGAAGGAGGGATGGGGAGATGGTTGTGGGGAGAAAGAAAGCATTGTAGCTTTATTTTTTTGTTTCCTAGGTTTTAAATGAAATGTGGTTTAGGTTGAACGGGCCTGGTTTTTTTTTTGGGCATTTGGTTTTTAAAATTTTTAAGGGGTTTTGGGTGTTAAATTTAGGTTTTTAATTGGGTTTTCATTAAATTTGGTTTGGGGTTTTGATTTTTTGGTTTCAGATTATGATTTTTCGTTTTAGGTTTTTAATTAGGTTTATGATTTTGATTTTGTGATTTTAATTTAGGTTTTAATTACTTGGTTTTAGATTAAAATTTTTTAGGATTATTGTTTTATCTTTTAAGGGTTTTTGTGATTTAGGGTTTAGGGATTTTAAAGTTTTATTTAAATTAGGTTTTTTGTGGTTTTAATTAAATTCTTTGATTTTATGATTCAAGGTTTAATTAATTAGCTTCAAATTTGTATTTTAATTATTTTAGGAGTTTTTTAGGGTTTTGGATTTTAATTAGAGTTTTTTTTTGTTTAAATTAGGTTTTTGGGTTTTAATTAAGGGTTGTTTAGTTTAATTAAGGTTTTTGTGTTTTAATTAGAATTTTGAGTTTAATTTACGATTTTAGATCTTTATCAGGTTTTTTGGTTTAATTATGGTTTTTTGGATTTTAATTAAAGTTTTGGGTTTAAGTTAGGGCTTTTAACTTAATTAAGTGACTTTAGGGTTTTTTTAGGGTTTTGAGTTTAATTTAGGTTTTTTCCATGAATTTATATGGATTAAAGTGGTTTAAATGGATTTTATTTATTTTGACTTTAACTAGGGTTTTCACTTGATTAATTTGGATTTTAAGTGGATTTAGGTGGATTTTATTTAATTTTGACCTTAATTAGGGTTTTCACTTGATTAATTTGGATGTTAAGTGGATTTCGGTGGATTTTGTTTAATTTTGGTTTTAACTAGGGTTTTCACTTGATTAATTAGGATTTTAAGTGGATTTTATTCAATTTTGACCTTAATTAGGGTTTTCACTTGATTAATTAGGATTTTAAGTGGATTTTATTTGATTTTGACTTTAATTAGGGTTTTCACTTGATTAATTAGGGTTTTAAATGTTTTTAGGTGGATTTTATTTGGTTTTGATTCTTAATTATTGGTTTTTGTTTTGATTATGTTAGAGTGGGGTTAAGTGGGCTTGAGGGTTTAGGGTTTTGGTGGAGTTAGGGTTTAGGGATGGTGGTTGTAACCAGAGCATCTTCCTAGAGGAGCCTATTGCCAAGTGACTGCAAAATCGCGGTGTCTACAGGTATCATGCATAAGAAGTGGAGTGTGGATGGAGCAAAATTCTTCATGAGTGTTAGAAACCCTTAAACTATGATCCTCCCAAAGCCTATTCAAGTTTCAACCTATCCTAATTACGATTCCAATCTGAGTGATCTCTCAAACAATGAGCCACAAAATTACCTTTTCCTTCCGACAGGCGATCGGGTAAATTCCCCACGGTCATCTTAGTTTTCTACCTCGTTGAGGCGACACCTCTACATGGTTGATATGGTCTCGACATCGGCTGTGACACATAGCCCCTGCTTGACCCCTCCATGTTTGAACTCTCAATATGACGACATCCTTAACTATCCAAACAACTTAGCTGTGTGACCATGTCCCGAAATCAATAGGTGCTGACTTTTTGGAATCCCATGGCAAATTGCTTGTTAGGAAGCTCCCTTTCCTAGGAAATGCTCAATGGGGATATCGGTCTTGCTTTAAAGTTAATCTTGTTCCAAGATATCCCATTTTCGCATTTCCTAGAGTTAGTAAGGATAGGAACCTTTGAAGCTCCCCAAATCTCATTTCTAAGGACTTTTAACATATTTTCAAGATTATTCCTTAAACTTTCAAAAGCATTCTCAATTTTATTAGATTCAAGGTCGTTAGTTGTGGCAGAGCTAACACTTTCGAATTAGTAATAGGTTCGAATCCCTTGGACATTTGCGGTACGAGTTGCTAGTTGTGGCAGAGCTAACACTCTCATCCTACTCAAAATGATGACAATTTTGAGTATTTTTGTTTTAAATGAATGTTTTTATAATTTAAGGGATTTCTGAGTTATTTTCCTGGTTTAGAATAAAAGACAGAGTTGGAGTTGCAAAGAAACCATGCTACCGCCAGTTCAGAAGGTGACATGCCTAGTCGCCACTTCATATGGTGACATGATGTGTCGCCTCTGAAATAAGCGACTATAAAAAGACACCTAAATGAGAAGTGACTAATATCTGACATGGTTTCTTCAATATATTTTGTCATCATGGGCTTCAGCATAATATATGGGACATATATAATTTTTATTATGATTTTTCACATTATTAATATTATTTCTATCATTTTCCAAGGTACTTAAGATATATAACATATCATATAAATATATAATAATTCAGGAAAATCATTGAAATAAGAGATGACAATAAGTTAAGATCATATCTTTATTTTACAATTGAAATGAGATTTCCTATTATTATTACATTTTAATTGGAAATAATGCATAAAAATCTAAAATGAAGGTAATTACGAATCAAAATCATTATATCAAACCATGATTTTAATTGAAGAATTCTCGTAATTTTTAATTGATTTGATTTACAAATCAAATTTACTTAATATTTTAAGTAAATCTTGGATTTGGAAATTGATTTTAAATATCTTGCTACTACGAGTATGCTTTTTGGGATTGATTTTATTAAGGTTGGCTAATGGATTCGTAATTGATATTTTATGATCTTAATTTTTCAGAATTTTCCTTTTTTAGTATCTAGACGCCATGTGCACTAGTGACGTACTGACATGGAATATATCTTGCCTATCTGGCATGATTCTCCATGTGGAGTAGAAAATGGTAAATCCCTTATCGTCGCCACCTAAGGTGGAGACTAGCTGATATGGAATATTTGATTATCATCTGGCATGATTCTTCGCGTAAGCTTAAAAATGGGATGTCCACTATCGTCGCCTGTCTCACTAGCGACTTGATATATATCATTGCTGCCCCTATAGGCGACTTATTTTTAAAAGAGATTTCTTACCCGATTTTGAGATTCGGCGCCTCAGCTCTATAAAAGAGATAGGGAGTCTTCATTTCCTACCCCTTTCTCTCTTTTCATAATTTCACGTTATTTTCAAAAAGTAATTTCATAGCACTTGCATGTGGGGACAACCCCAAGTTAGTATTAGATTCGCTTGTTTATGTCATTTGCTACTTCTTTCTATTTCATTTACTACAATTAAAATTAACCTAGGTTTTTTTTTATTTGTTTTAAAGGGAAGGATATTACAAAGTATGAGGAAGCCGCTGGGTGACATCCTGTCGTCGACCCAGTGAACCGAGAACCCACAAAGCCACTACTCCACCCATCTCCCTGAAGGTACTTTGTCAACTGACGAAAGAAAAATCAGCAAGTGGTGATCATAAGGATTGAAGAAGTGAGTGGACACCTCGACAATTCTATACACCCCCTCAAAATCCACATCCATAGTGGCGAAGTCTTTGTCCGGCCTCATCTTTTTAGCGAGGAGGTCTGCATGGTGGGCTTGTGCTGGATGCGGTGAACGTACTATTGTAAAAAAAATTCCAGCCCAATCCTAAAGTCATTGAGTTCATAGGCGGTGAGCGTGTTGAATCACCTTAGTGCTTCTCCTTCCATGCTCTTGAAGAAGAGGTAGATGGTCAGTTCATTGTCGTGTTGATACGGCAAGGCATTCATGGTCAATGTAGCTAAATGACTTCTCAGATCGCCTATCCCATCACACTTTAGTGTCTTGAGCAACTTGAATCCCGATGGCAGAATAAATGGTGGAAACTTTGAAGTGTTGAAGCTGACCGGTGCTCATGTTGTGACCCCTACTTCTATAAGTGCATTCTTGATCATATTTTTGATGTTGAAACTTGTAGTGGCTATCTGCTCCTGGCCCTGGTACCCTTGAACTTGGTGGAACTATTCCTGTAGAGAAGTACCATGCTAAGGAGGGAAGGAGGGTTGAACCAGTGTATAGGATGGGGTGTGATAAGATGGAGTTGCCTCTAGGCGATGATAGGAGTGATAGCTTAACAAGGTCCACGTAGCTTGCTTGGCAGAAGTATGCTGAGAGGGAGATTGTATTATAGGGCCATATATTGGGAAATTGGTTGTTGGGCTTGGTGGTACTATATATGTATTTCCCATGAAAGGTGTAGCTATTGGGCCTTAGTGAGAGTTTAAGAAGGACGGTCCATAGGTACTTCAAATTTGTGGACTAGAGGGGTTGTAAAGGGCCATGAGTTGGTGGGCCTGATAGGAGTGATAGATTGTAATGTGGGTTGATTGATGGTGGGACACTCGAATGTTGGGAATGGCTCATTTCTCCCTCACTCTCCCTATCAAAAAGTTGGTCTCCATGCGGATATGATGGAATGAACAGGTATTCATGTCGGCCTACAATACTGTTTGGCTGAGTTGTAAATGTTGAGGCAGTTGTCATGCCCATCGTGGTTTGGACCATATCTAACTCAGTTGACCTATAGAGAGAGTTTGTATACAGTCAATGTGCTCCTGATGACATGGCTTGAACTCCTTTGTAGATCTCCTTTGTCTTGGGAATGTTAGAAAGTTCACAAAATCTAATTTCTAGCCTATTACAAGCTTCTAAAAAAAGGAAAATTACAACCCTAATGCAAGGAATACAAAGGAAAGAGTTTACAACTTGTCTAATGGAGAAAATATAGACCCAGGACTATTACAAAAATCCTTGTAATGTGTGATGGAAGCAAAGGCCAAACCACCCTACAGTCAAGGCAAACAGACATGTATTTGCCTAACGTCGCCTATTGATGCGGCGTCAGAACTCATCACCAATAAGAAAAGTGACGGATAGAGGTGTTGGTAAGATAGACGGTTTAGTTTCCTATCTATTCCAATAGCCAAAATCTATCTTGGGCAAATCCCCTAAACAGTATTATCTATGCAAACAAGTTTTAGATCAGAATGTGGGTTTTACTTGTTGAAATAATTAATTAATGAATTAATTAATTATACGTTCACTCAACTTGTTGGGTTCCTATAGCAAGGGGTATGGCTTTTCTTCTAGGAAACTAGGGTTACACTCAATGGGTTTATTTCTTCTACGATACCACCCTTAGATCTTTAGGAGAGCCACAAAGGGGACCTAGGCTATGGATTTGTCTCTCTATAAGGGGGCCGACAACCTAGGATTCTGTCCTTAAGGTCGTTTCCTACCAAACTACAAAAACAGAAAATAAATAGGAAACAATAAAGTGTGAAATATCTACCAAGGTTTATTATTGACTTTGGGAGAAAAGAGGAGTCAATAATAACTCCCTAGAACACCTTAAGTTATCCCTCTAGTAATAGCAACCAAACAAGGCATGAGAGAGTGACTTGCATTGGTTCGGTTCACTTGATTTATTTGTTCTTGATTAGAAATATTTTTTTCTTATGGACCTTCTAACTTGATTGTAATACAAATAGTTTCCTCCCTATTGGTGGGTTCTCGGTTCACTAGGTCAGTAGCAGGATGCTACCCAGTGGCATCCTGGTGCTCTTGTAATAATCCTTCCCTTCAAAACAAATAAGAAAAACAAAAGAAAATGGATTAGACTAGGTGTAGTAAACAAATAACAAAAGGATAGTAAAAGAAAGACATAAACATGCAACTAAATACTAACCGGGGGTTGTCCTCACATGCATATGCCAAGGGCAATTATATGAATGCAAGTTTTTATATGAAATAGAATGAAATAAATTGGAAGAAATACTCCCTTCACCCGTAGTTCTTGACATGGGGGTTGGAGGAAGTAGAGGCCGATAGACGAAGCTCTGGAGACGCACTTTAGCTTTGAAGGAGGCTGGATCTCTAGTGGATCTGAGCTTCTAAGGACTTGCACATGGAAGAGGGGGCACTCTCTTTTTCTCAAAATTCTCTCCTTTCTAGGGCATAAAAGTGGATCTTGAAGATTTTAATGTACCTCCCCTTGGGTTGAAGACTTAAGGGGTCTATTTATAGAATTTGAGGGCTAGGGATCTCGTCAAAGACGAGATATAGATTATGGGCTAGGATTAAACTTGTAAAATATGGCAAAAAATCCTTTTTAGATCTAGTTGCCTATGGGACAGGTGACAAAATCATTCAGTCGCCACTCGTACAGGCGACGAGATGATCGACATTAAACTCCACACATGCAGTGAATCGACAGCTAACTAGCATGAAATCTACCATGTAAGCTACTCACCTGTACATGTGGTGCGAGTCACTAGAAAGGAATAATTTGCAAAATTGAGATAAAATTATGAATCCATTAGCAGTGTCAACACAATCAACACATAAAAATCATTCTCATAATTAAAAGATATTTAAAATATATTTCCAAATCCAAATCAAACTTAAAATGTTAAGTAAATTGAATTTGAAATTCAAATCTTCAATACTTACAAGAAAATATCAATTAAAGTCAAGGATAAATCTAATTTAGTTCAGATTCGTAATTATCTTCATTTTTGGATTTTATTTTTATTTTCTTGGCATTATTTTCAATTAAATATAAGCTATAACATTAAAATCTGATAATTTATCATAAAAAGCTTATTTTTGGTAAAAATAAAGATAACTAATCTTGATTATCAAGTCATCCAAATTTCAATAATTTTCTGGAATTATTTAACATTTATAATGATTTATATGATAAGCGCATATCCTTTAAATGTTGGAAAATTATAGAAATTATAATAATTATGTGAAAAATCATGTTAATGTTTTTAAATATCCCATATGTCATATTAAGGCCTGGGATGATAAATTATATGAGAGAGAAGACCCAAGATTATAGTCACCTATTGAACTAGTGCCTCAAATACTAGTCACCTGTCAGATTGGCGACAAGTATGTTGCCTAGCGTCTTGACTCGTCACCTTTCACGATGGCAACATCTTGGTCTTTTACAGATTACCTCCCTATCTTTTATCTTAATCCACAGAGATGCACTAAAAACTCGAAAAAACATAGAAATTCCATGGAAAAATCTAGAAGAAGATTAGAGCTCCTTAGCCATGTGATTTAGGACGTCTCAAGAGTTCTTATCCTAGATGAACTCTAGGAAATGCGAAAATGGAATATTAACAGGACTAAAGTTGCAAAAGAGGCAAACTACACTCCGTCTACTCAGAGCAAAGATCTAGGAGCAAGCAAAGACTTTGTCTGCACAGACCGAAGTCTCAAAATGGCAAAATGGACCCCGTCCTCTTAGAGCGAAGATCCAAAAACAAGCAAGGACTTAGTGTAACATCTGTGCCTGGTTTTTCCATTTAAAATAAACCATGGAATTTTTTGTAATTATTTGTGTATGGTTTATTAATGGTAAATCTAGTTTGTGTTTGTTGGCTGTGAGCTCCCTCTGTGTTTTGTGCCCCTGGTTTCTCCCTTGTGGTGTGTTTTCTTTGGCTAGTGGGTCGGTTCCACATTGGGACCCGTGCTTGTGGTGGACCCACTTGGGCTTGGGGTTGGACTTGGTCAAAGGAGCCCAACCCCCAAGTGAGGAGAGCCAGCGGTGCCCGTGACCCACACCCGCTTCTCCGTATCTCATGAAACCTAGCAGGGGAGAAGCTGCTCGTCCCGTCCCGTCCCCTCCGTCCAGAGCTACGCGTAGCTGGTGGACGCCGGCGGGATTCCGGGATGGTAGGCGTCGGTGGTGTTATGAGGAGGTGCAGAGGCTGCGTTGGGGAACGGCAGGCCGTGGGAAGAAGAGTCTGGGGTGAGTCGCGTGCAAGAGAGACTTCGTGCCCAGAGGAGGTTGTGTGAGTTGAGAAGAGCTTGCATCAGGCCTCGCCGGAGCACGTCGAGTACCTGTGGAGCTCACCGGTGCCAGGTACGCATTCCCCTTTTGTTTTGCTTCCTCGGTTGGGGGCTTGTTGGGTTTAGAGGGAAAAATTATGGAAATCATGTTAAAAATCATGCAAAAATGGGGGAAATGTTGGGAATGAGAAGAATAATGTGATTATGTTGATATCATGTTGATTCGTGGGTGTTTTGTATGATTTTCGTGAGGATTCTTGAAGCATGCTACAGTGATTGTGTTTGGGCTTGATGCCTTTGTGATTTTTGTTAGAACAGCATGCTTAATGGATTCTTGTTTTGATTAAGGGATTTTGGAGTAGACTCGAAGGTCTACACCCCATGTTTTACTCGTAATTTTTGTGGCATGTTTGGGGGTCCGATCCTTACTCCCACTTTGGGGATAAAAGGGTGACGGTGGCTTGGGAAGTTTTCTGCAACAGCAGAAAACGGTATGCCGAATTGGTTTCGGCATACCGAAATGATCCCAGGTGGTACCCTACGTCGTGGTAGCGAATGACCAGAGAAATTCGGTCGACCGTTTTGGCAGGGACTGATAAATCTGACAGGGATTCGGTATACCGAAATTCTTCGATATACCGAATCACGAGATTACGGTATACCGAAGCCCCACTTCGGTATGTCGAATCAGGGGATTTCGGCATACCGAAATGGGATTCGACATGCCGAATCTGAGCCAGGAAGTGAATTGAGAATGCATAGAAAAATGATGATTAAATATGGATAAATACATGATAAATGTATGAAATGCATGGAAATGACTTGTGAGATAATGCATGCAAGTTTGTTGTTTTTAATGATGTTTTCCATGAGATATTGAAGCATGGCTTCTGTGTATGAATATGGACCCATGTGAGGGGTGATTGCATGGTGCAAAGACCATGAAAGAAAGTGTGGGTTTAAAGACCACAGGTAATGATTTGATGCATAT
>JAMKQA010051771.1:0-13596 GCA_024699735.1 Posidonia australis
GATTAAAAATTAATAGTGAATATAATTCAAATTAGGATGAAACCTTAACACATAGTAGATTATATTATAGATTAACTAATTATATAATTAGATTTTATTTTAAAAAACAGAAAACTAAAACAAATGGAGTGCCTATAAGAAAATTTTCCTGTAGGCACCTACACAAACCATTTCCTGTTAAAAAATATAGGACATTTACAAAACCTGCTATGCTTTGTGGTACCAAGTGTTGGACAGTTTTAAAAGAACATATTCAAAAGGTACGTGTAGCCAAAACGAGGATGTTAAGATGGATGAGTGGGAATACTAAAGGATGAGTTAACAAATAAATTCATTTGTAATACGGTAGGGGTAACATCAATTGAGGATAAAATGAAAAAGAATCACGGTATGTGGTTTATAGATGTTCAAAGAAAACCTTAAAACAGTTATTGAGGATAAAACAGCATAATCTAAAACCATATGGCTATAAATTTTAAAAAAGGATTTAAACGAGCATAATCTAAGGAAATAGCAACAAATAGAGCTAAAAAGAGAGAATGGATTTATGCTGCTGATCCCACATAGTGGGATTGAGGCATGGTTGTTGTTGTTCTATTCATTAAATTGGCATCACAAACGTTGTCCTAAATTCCGTAATTCCAGTCTCTAACTAGTTCTTATTCATGAATTGTGTACATAGGAGACAGATATACGAAAAGTGACCTCTTGCCTAAAGTAGTTCAATGACCATGATCAGCCTACTGTGCTGATAAATGGCTGTTGAGGACCACTTCCAATCTAGGTGGGAATCACAGGCTATTGTAGTATCTACAGCCTACAGGTTGCTTGATAAGCCTTTACAGAGACTAGCTTATGCTTTTGTCATGTTTCCATTTATTGACATGCTTCTTGCTGAACTTCATTTATAATTCTGCTTCATGAGACGACAAATTTTCCTAATCTAAAACCGACAAGACATAACAACTACTCTCAACTATTTCTCTTTACTTGTATGGCTTTTTTGCCGGAGACATCTAGATATGGTCATCCCTCCATTCCCTTGAGAAGAGAGTGAACAAACACATACACATAAGAACAATCACATTTTACAAAGCATTTGCCAAGCATCAGTACAAAGACTAAGGGAGAGATTTGTATTAAAAAAAAAAAAAAGATTACCCGGTTCGCCAATTTCGCAAGCGACTCCACATTCAGCTTCCTCAGGCGTTCATTATCTACATTCAAGCACGCCAACAAGGAAAAGAGGAGAAAAAAAGGGTAAACACCAATACTCCACATTCTATATGTGCCAAACAAAGTAAATTGCTTGTTTAAAAGAGAGCTTCCATTCCTTGTAACTGAACACTCTGTTGAAAATTGTGTCCAAAAGGAAAACAATGTGATCAATTCAGTGCATTCCGATCGTACGTGTCGTAACAACAACGCCAAGCGGAGCTCAAGAACAAAGCATAGAAGGAACTCATCTATATTGAAATTTATTTTTTTTTTTAGTCGCAGTGGTTTCCAATTTTCCACCATTGACGAGTGGGATTCAGTCGTTCCGAACCAGTTCTGAGATCGTCGCAGGCGAACTGCAGAGCTTCGCGGCTCCTGGCCTCAGCGTCGAGGCTCGACCTGAGCTTCTGGATCTCGACGACCGCCTCTCTCTGCATCTGGTTCGCATCGGCACGATTAAAAACGTGTAGGGCAATCTAAAATCCTCGCGGCCTTGCATGGGATGTGACGATCGTACTTGGTAGATCTGATCGAAGTTGCGGAGAAGGGACTCCATCTCCTCCTCGTCCACCGCGCCCGCCATTATTCGGATGCCGTTCTTCGCCTACCTCCCACCTTCGTGTTTCTCAAATGGCGACGAAAGGGGTACGAGCGCGGGGTTTTTTTCGGAAGGAAAAATCCCATGGTAGGCACCGTGTTAACGTTGTAACTAATTCTGATTAACTATAATTATTTATTAATAGTTAAAAAATTCTACCTTCAATAATATGTCTGAACGAACAAATGATTAAGATTAAAAGTTTCCAATAACGATCAAAATCTTTAATATTCATGTTAATAAGGTAGAGACATCCTTTATTTTTTTTATTGTTCTTTCCAACCCCTTTTCTTCCGAAAAGAAAATTAAAAGGGCAAGACTTTGATGGAAATTTTGCTGATTGTCAAGTTTTTTTTTTTGTGTATTGGATTTAGATAGCATTTGTGTATAGGATTTCCCAGAGAAAGTGAATCAAATGCCCTCGATGAGAAAAAACTAGACAGAAAATCAAAAATTCTTGAAATGCCAGTAGTTCAACATAATTTTCCAGATACTGCTAACTAAGTGATTCTGATTGCCAGAAAAAACTGAGCGAACAAACCAAAACTGGCAAGAGACCATAGAGAGGAGTATTATCAGGGTGGTCAGGTGATGGTAAGGCTGACCATGAAAGACTAAAAAACTCCACAGGTTTAAGAAATACTGTATTAACATCAGTACGTTGCAAAGATCAATCAGTTCTCGTGATTTTCGATAGAAACAGCCGCAAATACATGTGTTCAGATTGTGATTCGTATTCGCAATTTATTAGGCATGTTAACATCAAGTTGTTGGAGCAAATTTACAAGTATGCTCCCATCTAGTTTAATGAAATCATCTTTTCTCTGACTTGGGCAGCACCGCTAAACATTAGCCTACAATGTGGCCCCCAGCCAAAACAACATGGCCATCGAGAGTGGAACGTGCCCTCCTCCGCGTTGGGTTCGAACTCAGGGAAATTAAGGAATAAAAAAGACCACCCGGCCACCATTTCCAAAAACATGGCCCTCAACCATGTTGAAGAAATGCTCCCATGCTCGAGATCGATTCATCCTTTCATGTAAGGCTTTTGTTTTTGTACCTTCCTCCTGATATCTTCTTCATCCACTTGAGCTACTTCATTTCTGTTGATATCATCAAAGAGCTTTTAATTTGGAACCTTTTGTATCCATTTTGCTTGATGGTGATCTTATAGTCAAGCTTACTAATAAAATTACTATCATTTTCACACAAAAAAAAAACATGACCCTCAACCAACAGCAAGAGAACATTAAAATATAGTACTCTGCAAGTATACATACATAAACGTGTGCATGAAGGCAAATTAAGCAAGCTAAAACCATCTGCGAATCTGGAAAAATGAGCAATTTTCTAATGTCTGCATCTCCTTCCCAACAACCGCATCTACTATAAGAACAAAACTGTTGATGATTAGTCATGACTCTTGAGCATTTCTTGTATTCACAGGAAGCAATTGCTCCTCATTTGGTTTATTGCCTGGATTCTGTTTAGAAAAGGTGAACACGAAAAAACATGGAGTAAGCTGTATAAGAATACATACAAGAACAGATGGGAATGCTTTTGGAGCTCACCTCAACATTTGGCTCAAGCATGGGATCCTGAGTTTGAGATGGAATATAAGCATTTTCTTGAATACCCTTCATAGTTCCCTGCAAGTTCAAAGCGAACAAATAATGCATTAAACAGTTTCAAGCAGAGTCTACAAGCTCATAAAATTCATTGTCACCATTCCTGTACAAAATTCAAGTTCGTTTTCGTTATTTTTAACGATGTAATATTAAACCTTCCACAACCCTTCAGTGTCCCTTCTTTTGTGATGGTACAATAGATGTTCACATGTGCTCTTTTCGGAGTGGCTTGGTCTCATTTTGGACTAGTAATACGATAGTCAAACAAGATAGTACATCCATAAGGTCTCATGAATGCCATTATCAAAAGTTTAGAATAATATTGGTAATGCAAAGACCCTCATCACCTATAACACTACCAGTTAGAATTCTTTTTTAATGAATCGTATTCTGTACATCAATAAATTTTAAAAACAATTTTAAAGAAAAAGAACAACAGATTATCTTTTAAAAAATGGCAATATGCCCAACTACAATCACCGCAAGCAATAAAAAATATATATTTTGATATTACCTTGTTTGACCACAAAAGTCCACATGCATTGCACAGATTCCTTGGTCCTTCAACACCACGACGCACCATTGGCGTAGAAATTGCATTTACACCACACTGATGACATCTGGAAAAATTGATGAAATGTAGGAAACCATTTTTCAAATCGATTGATTTAAATTAACGTCAGAATGTACTTCAAGATTCAGCGTAAACTTAACTGTACATGCATTAGCTGGAATAAATTGATTACATCTGTGGACTATGGTTATAGCTTATAATAGCCTAACAAATAACAATTTGTGTTGGACAATAACAAGTAAATAAGGAAAATGCAATCTTCATCACAGCCATAAAACAATTCGTGCAGAAAATTACAATCAACATTAGAGGAAAAACAGCCACACTTCAAAACTGTAGGCACTTCTCTCTTTATCATGAATGACAACTGCAAAAGGTTCAATTGTTAACAGAGCTTACATGATTGAAGCCTGAGGGCAACCTTCTGTCGCATCCCAAGATTGAGTAGCATCCAAACTTGTGACACTTAATGCTGCATTTTCAGGTATGGACTTTGGTGCTGCTATAAATTGATCCTTGTACCTCTCCAACCTACACCCCAGAGAAGCAAATTCATGCAACACAAAATTGGAATAGTGAAAATCCAATAGTTACTAATATTATAACGAAGAAAAACAGGTTCATTGACTGATCTTGCCAATTCCAGTATCATGTTAGGATGGGCATAGCCATCTGGCATTATTTGATTGATAGGATGACATCCAAGAAAATCTCATTAGACGGCATAACAGCAGGCAATAGGTTTAAAGCAGAAATTTAAACACTTAAACAGACAAGTAGAAAAGTAGAAAGACAACAAACTAATGAAATTTTTGAAGACTTGATCTTTATTGCTCTTACTCTATACCAGAGGAAAGGACAACTCAGGTCGAGGTAGGTATTAGACGGTTCGGACTTGAAAGATTGCACAAAGGATGTATCCCACTTTATAGTAAAGAAAATAAGAAAAAAGCATAAGAAAAATTAAAAACATATATGTCATAAAAGTATTGTACTAGTGAATGAGGCAAATAACCCAAAAGAACAACAAAAACAATTACCATGCCTTATGGTCCCACTATGTGGGGTCAGCAACATGAAAAATAATCCAAAAGAAGAATAAATGTGATTAAGAGGAAAATAACAATAATCCAGAGAAAGCAGTAGAGGTAAATCAGGGGAAAAAGTACAGGGAAAAGTGCATAGAAAATCAAAGTTGCTAGGTTAGAAATATAACCACCAAACATGTTTACAACACAGACCGTGGAAACTACTGTGTAGACACTTGGCAAAAAAAATGAGTTAAAAGTTTTTAAGCTCATCACATGACAGTGAAAACTACTGCATACACATTGAGCAAAAAACTAAGTGAGGCCTTTAAGAAACATAAATAAAAGAGCCAAAACCAGTTGTACAAATTGAACACATGTCAAAGATAAGAAAATTATCATCGTGAAGAAGCTCTTACTAGTCTAGCAATTAACCCATCATGCCAAAGAATCAAAGAGAAGGCACCTTGTCATCTAAGTATCTGCTTCAGGTTCTAATTCCAAATTCAGGAAGCAACCAAGGAAAACCTCAACTAATATGACATTAAAGTCCTTGAGTCTTCCAAACCACACAAAGTATTTGCCATATAGGAATACTTTTATACTGAGACATTGATTTTCTTACCAAAGAGTACCATAGTTTAATGCCAAACAAAACAAAGGCCTAGGATCTAAGAATTCAAAAGCTTAATGGTTAAATGCCCTAATGTGAAAGAATGAAATGATCTCTACAATAATCAAACTTAAATTCTTAACCAGAGCAACAATTAAAAAGTCCCATTATAAGTCACTTTGAGGACACAGAGGGTAACCCACTTTATAAGAACTTCTGAATCTTCTCCAACTTCTACAAGGAATTTATGTTAATTTTGATATAGAAGTTTTACGAAAGTTGGCAAGTTTACAGCATAAAAGGTCAAAAGTGCAAACCAAGCATAAATGCATAATCTCCAACAAGCAACCCAATGTACAGAGCTCAAGTCAAGGTCATAAGCAGGCCATGTAGTTCTCTTCCTTCCTAGTATTCACAGTTGTTCATCAACGATCTTGTGGTGATACATAACTTTAGGAGAATGTCTCTTCCATTATCTTGCAAAATCACTTGATTTATGAGTGATCCAAGGCTCTGTTTGGAAAATCAGTTTGGTTGGCCTATTAAGCCTCACAAATCAGCCGATGAAGCCAATTAGTTGTATAATAATCATCAATCATGCAGTTCGATTTACAGATTATTAGAAACCTGATAATACAGAATAGGCAGTTGAATCACTTACTTGAGTTGCTTCCAGTGAATTAGGACAGGTTGATGAATTATGGACAACTTTAACTGCATTTAGGATTACTTTGCCTACAGCCAAGCAAGTAGATATCCCACTAGTGACGCAAATCTAAAAATCAAAAAATGGAAGCTGTGAATGACCAGCAGACAACATGTTTGTTGGTTCCTCTATTTCTTAACTTTTTTTTAAATTTCTAGCCTCATTGATTGAATTATTAGACTACAAAGTAAATGTGGTTAAAATTTCATTTCAGTCCGGTTAACATAGCCTCTGCATCATAATGTGTCAAATTTTACAATTTTTAAACATTTCAGCCACTTAAACAAAATTCTTTCGTCAACAATGGGAAAAACTCCAAAATTATTGAAACTAAAAAATGATGTATAACATGAAGTGTATCAAATAATGACATATTCAGGTTTTAGGTTATTTCAAAAAAGCTTAAAAGAAACAGACTGACAGCTATGTTGGCTTTTGGTCATTCAACAACGTCCTTTTCTGTTTAAAAATATCATATCCTCCATTTTGTAACGTCTTCAATGAGGAAGCTCAATAGATTGACAACATACCATGTCTTGGAATCAGGACCATCTTAAATGTATTCAGGATTACTTTACTTATGATCAGGCAATTATATGGCCCATTGCACATATTTTAAAATAATGGATCCACTGCACCTTAATCTTATCAATGAGGAAGCACAACAAATTTACAAACTTGTCACAACCAATAAATTCGCATCATGCAGTCAACAGAAATCATTATGAAATCTAACAACTTGCCCAACTTGACAGGGTGATTAAGCAGCATTACATTCATAATATCCATGTTACCATATTACAATATGGTTTCACAAGTTAAAAATAAGATGGACTCCCCACATTGCAGCCCTTACCTCCGCTCTACTTCCTTACGAACATTGTGATGTATCTTTTTATTAAAATTCCGTTCCTTCTTTTTCTCCCGGAACCTCATTAATGAAGCAACTCTTTGTGGAACATTTGGGTACTGTGAAGCAAAAGATTCTAGTTAAAACTTCAGTAAAAAAAAATGTTTGAAACCATTTAGTTGTTTGATAAATATTTTTAAAACTATGAAATAAATTGAATTCATGCAGGACAATACCATATTATTGTACTGAGAATATGACTGAACTGGAGCTACAACAGATGTTAATTCACGTCCCCCCAGTAACAAGAGAACAGCCTGAACCTGTCAAATATGTAATAAAAAATAAATGGACCGTGTTGGTATATAACTCCACTGAGTAGTGTTGTTAGAGGCTACAATTTTTCATTCAAGAAAAAAAAATCACATTAGCGTTTGAAAGATACTTATAATGTAAAAAAAGAAGAAGAAAATCAATGGTTAACCTGAATCTGTTCTAAATCATGATGTCTCATACAAAGTAAACAAACTGCTCTGTTCAGATAATTTGTGGTTGTAGTTAGCTGATTAATTGCTTTACATGAACAACATAAAATACTAATCAACTTTAGGTCAATGTAAAGTTCTGACTTTCAAGTGACAAACGATATCTTTAATTAACCAAAATAACTTTCATGAAACAGCGACCATAAATAACTTTCACAAGACATGAAAAACGAGCTGCACCTCATTATTTTGTAAAATTGACATGCTATGTGAAATGAGTGCAGCCACAGGTTGAACTTCCCAGTCCAATCAGACCTCACCCATAGGTTCCAAGTCCATGACTAGGTTCATTTATAAAGGAAGCAACAAATGACCCACATCACAACAAGCCAGATCCAGGACGAGTATCCCAGCCCCGGGTGCACCTCCCATGAGCTTGCCATCTCTCGTTGGTCAAGCTGTTGTGTTGGATTTTGCAAGCCCTAAGATAGAAGAGATGCTATACTCTACAGAATCCAACCAGGGCTTGCAGGTAGCCACCAGCACGATCAAGATTATTTGACATGCTTTAAATGCTTGACTTATGGTTTTAAATGTTGGTTTCGTGTCACTTAGGCAAGTTGAAAAACAAACACAAGTTGGCAAAATATTGGCATGCCACTTCAAGAGTTCGAAAACATGTTGGTGAATTTCACTGAAACATGTTGACATGTTTTCACTGAAACATGTTGGTGAATTTCACTGAAACATGTTGACATCTAATACCATGCATATACTATGAAATCGTGGTAGGCCAGTTTTGTTTATGTCCAAGAACCCTTTTTAACAAAGTCTTCTTTATGGTTTCTAAGCTGGCAAAATCATGTCTGCCCTAGCAAAGCACTTAGCTCAATCAACTGACCCCCAATAAAAACCTAGCTAGCCCAAGAATAGTATGCAAACATTGAACCTTGGAGGGTAGTGCACACAAATTTGGACAAAAATGGAGAAAACGTAATTCAGTTTCCCATTGGTCAGAAATTTCTGGGCATTTGTGAACATAATTGAAAAAAAAAATCACTAGAGAAAGAACCACTACCCACACTACCTTATTAGTTCGGTCTAATATGTCAACTTCTGCTTTTACTGAGGAACGACTGAATGAGAGGCTGACCAACCGAGATCATTATCACACCTCCTCTTGTCCTCCGAGCTCTAGCTGGAATGTTTCATATTGGGTAAAGTAGCTACTCTCGGCTACTTCTCCCAATAAAATAGAAAAAAGATTGGTGCCCAAAAGCTACTGAGATTAGATGGGATCGTTTCCCCAAATAGGATTGTATTTCTCTTTCTTTTGAGGCTATTATAAAAAAGCTAGCTCCATTCTATTGTCCCGATCAGCTAGATCATTGAAATAGGTTAAATCAGATGTCAAATAGAGTGTCCTCAAATTTTAGATTCTTTGTTTATTGCTTGTACGACACGAGATTGAAGGCGAAGACTTCCTTTCAAGAAGGATCATTATACCAACAAAGACTGGATCCAGAAGGGAGTATGATGCCACTAGTCTTAGGAGTTATGTAGTCTCTCTTGTCATCCAATAGTGAGACTATCCAATGTTGCCTAGTAGCTGCTAACCAATCCTGAATCTTTCACGTGCTTTCCCATCGTGTATAACCTTTGCACCTTTGATTTCCCATCCAAGGAGGTGGAATTTGAACTTTGAAGGTTTTTCCTCTCATTCCTCTCCTTTCCCAACCATGCACAAATGCACGGCAAGGAGTTAAAGAGAAACATGATTCCTTTTCTTTTTTTTTTACTCCAACCACTATTCTCTCCTAATTCAAGAAGCCCTCATAACCCTAATTCAAATTGCTTCTCCTACAGTTCTACCTTACTACCACATCTAGCTTGATCACTGGATGAGTCCTTGGTTAGCTTCTAGATTCTCTCTGACTACATCTCTTCCCCTGGCAGTAATCTGATACACACCTTGCTCACTGATCAAATCATGCAGTATTAGTGCTCAACCTATGAGAAAAGGGCACACTGTTGTGCGTTTGAAACAATGGTGTTGCATTCTAAATTTAGTAAGCGTATCCAACTTCCTGGTTACTAGTAACCACTGTATTCAAACCACTTCAGTTTATTCTTTGTTAATGCATTACCAAGTCAAATTGACATCTTGCTCAGAAAATCCGTTGCATTGAGCACCATGTCCTCCGCAATTCATCCTCTGTTAATATCTCCAATAGAAGCATAATTTACCCAAACAAGAACCACCATCGTAATTTACCCAAATAAGTAAAAGGCTGAAACTACAGTAACGTACTACAGCACACCGCCAAAGGAGCGGAATCAAATTCAGTAATCAACAATCAAACGGGAAAAACTACTACGCGTTGCAGGCAAAAGAGCATACCTTTTCCTGCGAAACACAGTCAAACACGTAGACCTCCCCCTTAAACGCGAGTGTGAGCTGATTCCCCGCCAGCGGGACAAGCATCACCCCCATCTCCGGCGGCGCCACGTCCGCCTGCATCCCGGCACTCTCTCCCGCCCCGAAACGATCTTCCTCCAACCCTTCCCGGTGCTGCTCCCATTCCGGCGCATAGCGCTGCTGCAATGGCGACCTGTCGGGTGGCGGGAACGTTTGGGAAGTGCTGGCGGTGTTGCCGCTTCGGCCGTGGGCGGCGTCGAACTGGACGTGGTTGTCCGGAGGATGTTGGCCACCACCGGTCGCCACGCTCACTCTCTGGTTAGGGTTTCCGCTGCTCATCTCCAGTCTTTCTCTTTCGGGTTTCCGCTGTTCTTTTTCTCCGTTGGTGCAGCAGAGAGAAGTGATTGGTAAACCCTAATCGAAGCAAACATTTGGGGGAGGGGAAGAAAGTTTTGAAGACTGTTGGAGACGGAGGAAGATAAACTGTCGTTTGTTTTGTTAACTACTGTTGACGCCAAAAGCTCGAGTTTGGAAGGAAACATCAACCAGAAACGGCAATAAAAAAAAACTTTTTTTTGTCTTAATTCCCTCCAAAATGTTCACTGTAACCTCTTGACAACAAAAACGATAAATTTTTTAATGGTACTTTTACTTGTAAAATCATTTGTTTCGGTACCTTTAACTATTATGGTTTGTTATTGTGATATTTTTGTTAACAAATATTATTTTATTAAAAAAAATAAACAAAAGTATCTTTCAATTATATAGAAATATAATCTTTCTTCCTTTCTCTCTCCTTCTTCTTCATTAAACCATCGTCGCTGAAGACTTCATACTAACCTCGTCCTTCAACACCTCAAAGAGGAAAATCAATAACTTTCCTGTACTTGACTCTTCAGACACATCTCTCATGGATTTCTCTTCTTATCAAAGTTTCTCCTTGTCAAACTACAAAACAATTATCTCATCAAGAAAATTACTAACAAATTAAGGATCTACATATCGTTGAAGCTCTCGTAGATCAATCTATCGAACAATCACCTTTTTGGACCGGTCCCAACATCCATCAGGCTTCCCCACATTGCAAATGTTTTTTTTTTTTTTGGTAACGTCCACATTGCAAATGTTGATACTGAATGGGAACCAATTCACCAGGATTATGTCACTGGAGTTGGGGAAGTTGAAGCATTTGCTTAAGGTTGACTTGAGCAGGAAAAACTCCTTTGGAGAGATGCCGTCTGTGACATTTGGACCTGATTATCCATTTTTATTTGTAAATCATGTAATTAATTGTAAGATTGCTTAAATGATTTATTAATAGATAATCTGTTATTTCTTAATTGTGTGAGCTTGTGGTTGGTTGTCTGTGTGTCTGTTTGTGATCTAGGATCAATGTGGAGTCCGATTTGAGGATGCACAGTTGTCTCGATTGACGTGCCTGTCTTTTCTTCATTTTTCTCTCCTTTTTCTCCTTTCCCCTTTTTCTCTCTCTCACGAGCCATGCCTTTCCACCTCTTTCCCCGTCTTCTTCTTCCACCCATGCCACCAGCGACGGAGGCCCGTGCCTCCCCGTCCCTTCCGACGGAATGGATGGCCGACACCAAGCGGGTGGTGGCAAAGATAAAGAGAGGGAGGCAGGAGTGGGCAAAGGGGGAGCGTGGAGAGAAAGGAAAGGAAGATAAGAGAGGAAGCTGAGGCACGAGCTGGTAGGAGGTGGTGAGCTGCTCGTGGGTTCCGTCGGTCGAGGAGGTTTGCCGGAGTGCGGGGAGAGTTGCCGGGCAGCTGAGCCATGTACGCGACTCTTTTCCCTTCCTCCGTTTAGTTTTTATTAAGGATGGGTTAAATGCATGAGAAATCGTAGAGAAATACATGTTAAATTGTAGAAAAATCATGAAATGAATGGGAATGTGATGTATAGCATGAGAATGTAGAGATCATGCGGTTAGGATTGATGTTTGTGGGAAAATGTGATTTTGAGGTTGAAGGCTACAGTAGTCGTTCTTGAGCCCCTTCTCCTTGTGATTTTCGTTTGAACTGTGTGGTTGATGGAATCATGAATGGTTTGAGCAGTTTTGAAGTAGACTTGAGGGTCTACACCTCATGATTTTATGGAAATTTTTGGTGAATGTTTGGGGGGTCCGATCGGGACTCCCACTTGGGGCGATTTTTCACTGCCTAGAAAGGGGTGTGCCCTGTCTGCGAGGAATTCGATATACTGAATTTATTCGGTATGCCGAAATCCTAACAGATTAAGCCAGAATCCAGGATTCGGTAGACCGAAATTTCACGGTCAACCAAAATATGGGGGTTTCAGCATATCGAAAATTTTCGGTATACCGAATTAAAAATTCAGTATGCCGTTTTTGCCCTGAACTTGGGATGTTAAAATGTGAATTTTAATGAATGTTAAATGGTTTTAATGGTATGGTGAGTTTATATGAATGATGTTTCCCCATGTAATGACATGGAGGCATGTGGAACCCCAAAGAAATGGATTTGGGTGTGGTTTAGGTTTTAGACCCTATTAATGAATGGAAAAGATGGTTTTATGTGGTTTTGGGCATGAGACCCAATTTATGACTTTAAGCATGGTTTCCATGACTTGAGTTGGGACCCCAGTGGAGGGTAAAGTGTTGCAATGAAATAGAGTCCTGCAACGAGAAGAATGGAAAATGGTTTTGAAATGAAATACTGATAATGTGGTTACCGAGCTCATAGTGGTGTAGGCTGAGCTTGGACTTTTGAGCCTAGTTGTTCGGGTCACTGACGGTGTAGGCTGAGCCTGGGTTGTTGTGTAGGATCGAAAGGCTTCTCTAGAGGAGGGGTGAATAGATAATTTTACTTTTTAATATCTCTATATCCAATTTTAATGATAATCAGAAATGATAAGTAATTTGATTTACGAAATTCTACTTATCATGCACAACAGAATTTAAAGCACAAGAAGGGGATGAGAGTAATTGATAAACACAATTGATTTATAGTGGTTCGGCAATTCCGCCTAGTCCACTCCTCAAGACCCTCTTGAGATTTTTCCCTTATTCTTAAATGAAGGAGAACTTACTTGTAGATGGTTCCACCAACTCCTCTCTTGCCCTTTCCACTTCTCTACACCTCGATAAGCTTGAGCCCTTTTCTTTGAAGCTTTACAAAAGAGATCTTTTCTCACAAGGCTTGATTACAACACTTTGCATATAGAATGCTTGTGAGGAGAGTAAATGACTAAAGGAAATGATGAATTACAAGTATTCAATGTGTGTCTCAAGGAGGCATAAATGAGTTGTATTTATAGTCACATGACCTTCATCAATTGTGTCTAACGACCACAATAACGGTCACAAACGGCTAGTCCTTCGGTATGCCGTTTTGTCCTTCGATGTGCCGTTTTGTCCTTCGATGTGCCGTTTTGTCCTTCAGTCTGCATTTTACGGTCAATTCGGTATGCCGTTTTTATTTCGGTATACCGATTTCTCCTGA
>JAMKQA010051772.1:0-16300 GCA_024699735.1 Posidonia australis
AAGTGGATTTTCTTTAATTTTGGTTTTAATTAGTGATTTTGGCTTGGATTAATTTAGAGTGGGCTTATGTGGGCCTAATGGGCTTGTGTGGGCCTAATTGGGGTCTGTCTTGGTCTAAGTGGGCCTAGGGTTCTATGGAGTTAGGGTTTAGGAGTAGTGGTTGCAACCAGAGCATCTTCCAAAGGAGCCTGCCGTCGAGTGACTGCAAAATCGAGGTGTCTACAAGATGCATACAAACAAAATCATATAATGAAAACTTCTCAAAAATCCAAAAACAATGACCGGAACGTGGCTCTAGTACTACTTGATAGGCTATATGAGGTTTACCTAGTATCGTCATGTCGTCGATCTTGATGAAAATGCATTCCTCGTATATATCCCAACAACGACCATCTCTACTCCTATAGAGAGAAGTTTTCAAAACAAAAAAGTTAGAATAGTTATTATGTAGTTGTGTATTGAATTCGTAGAGAGATGCCATTTTTATAACATATTCCATAACTATATTAAAATATCTCACATACACTACTTAATATAATATGTCTCATAATTGTACTAGTCTACTAATGAAGTTGGTTAAGTCACATATATTGATCATTCAGACTTAAGTCCAACATTGATGCATAATATTATTATGTGATAATACTTATATAACATTAACTTGCATACATTTGTCGTAATATATAAAACTAGGGGGATATTGTGGTTGTAAACACATTTACCATCAAATTTGTTGTTACAAGCATAAATTTTATTTCATTTATAAATCATCATTAACTAAGGTAGTGTTTGATAATGATTTTTCATTCTTAGCATTTTTCTAGAAAGCCAGCTAATGTGTTTTCTTACCGTAGACAATTCATTGGATAGGTGAAGAATCATGTTTGGTTGCATTGTAAAATAAACACTTATTTTTTGTCTAAAATGACCAACTTGTCCTTCATATTCAAAACCCTAACTCTCCCAATACCCTTTCCATTTTCTCTTTCATCTACTACTGTTGTCTCCTCTTCTCCACTTATTCCTTATTGACATCACCTTTTCCTCCCTCTCTTCTCTCTTGTCGATGCCACTTCCATCTCCTCTTCCCTAACGTCGGTCTCCTGTCTATTGGAGAAAAAGAGGAAGAAGAAGAGCAACTAGGAATAATCACTTATGTTCCATCACTCTCCGACAATCCACCTACAATCCACCCCTACTTGGATTGTCGCTCTTCTTCTTCCTCTTCTTAAGGTGCACCACAACTCAAATGTATTTACTGTTTCCACTAAGATCATTATCCCTAACTGGTACATTGGGAACCAACGATCGATGCTCCTCTCCAACTGTCTCTTCCAAATGGGTGGTGCAACTATACTCTTCAACTACCATCATCAGAGCAAACATGCAAAGTATCGACTAGTCCATGTTGTCTAGACCCATAAGGGAGTGGAGGATTAGGTCTATTGGTGCATCTACTAAGAAGAAAATTCCCATAAACAAAAAGAAGAAGAAGAAGAGGAGTGGACTGTCGAAGAACAAGAGCAGCTTGATCGGGATTTGAGAGAGAATAAGGTTCGTAAAATAAGAGACTCATGTATAATATTATGTTTTTAATGAGAATAATATAGGAAATAGATGGAAAAAGATTTCAACATTTTTAAAAAGCTTGCCTCTTATAACTTTTTTTTAAACATTTTTGTTGAGTTTTACGCATGACAAAATTTTTTGACATTGGTGAATAAATTAAAATTTTTCTGTGTGTATTTGGTTAAACCTTTTCTCCATAAATAATTATTTCTAACAAACTACTGAAAATAATCGTTAAAATCCTAGCAACTTTCATGCATTAAAATCAAATGCGTAATTCAAAAGATGATTTCATACACAAGCGTTTTTTATTCAAACAAACTAAACATTTCAGGACACACTCTCTAAACCAGCAATGGTTGTGTCCTTGGGGTAGACGGAGCTTCTCTATCTTCTCTAGGGTTTTCAGACGCATCTGCAACTGCATGTGATATATGGTGTAGGGTTCAGTTGGTTTAGGACCAAGCTTGATGGGATCTTCCTGTCCGAAATTGATCTCGCACTGATGGCATTACTGAATTGAAAAGAAGCAAACCCATTTCCAAAGATGAGATTTTTATGCTTCTCAGCATATGAAGTTTGGGCACTGAGCTGCACATAGCAGTTTGGGGTTCTGAGTAGATGAGGTTTTGCTCTTTTGCTCTGTTTGAATGGGGGAGATTGGTTTCTGCAAGCATGGGTGTAGTCGGTTTCGGTTAAAAAATGCAGTAGGAAGGCTCATGTATATTGTAGGTCGCCACTGGCCACCGGTCTGCAGCTGGTGTGTTCGGTTGAGACGGTTCCTGTTGGTGCTGCTGTTGCATTGGAGAGATTGTCATGTGAGGGGTTTCTGCTCATTGCTTTCCATGGATTCAGCAGCGGTGTTTCTCACCGTGTGGAGCGGCTTTCTTAGCTTAACATCAACGTCTTTTTTGGTTTATGCGCTTCTACTTATGGTGAGTTCTACTCGTATTATGTACTTCATTTGAAGAAGCTTTCTTTAATCACTGTGTTATAATCTATTCAGCAGACGTGTATCAGTAGAAAGTGCTTCTAGGAACTTGAGTTTGATTGGTTTGGATTAATGGTATTTGATCTAGAAGGAGAAGGAGATAGAAGTCGTTGGTTATGAGTTGTTATTTCAAACAAAGTTAATACTCAATGTAGTTGTTGACTTGTTTCAGGGCACTGTTGGAGCCACCACTCACTACTTAGATTACATTTCTGGGCTTCTTGTTTTGGTATTTTTTGGGATTTTAGCTCTGTGGATTTGTGGTTACTTTTGGGCAACAGCATTTCTATTTATAACTGCAGGTATGATGTATCTCCATCAATATTGTTCAATTTTACTCATGCAAGATGAATACTCAATTGCCAAATAGAAAAGTAGATCAATATCCAGTCTCCTTCATCTATAAACCTAGATTAATCTTTGATCTGTATTAATATCTTAAAACCACCATGATAATGCAGGTTACATATTTTCCATGAAATGTGCACGATTGTTTGTCTTTGTAACAACAACTTATTCCATATATCGTGTCTATGCCGATGCGGGATGGCCTGGAATTTTTCTGTCATTAAACACCACATTCATTTCAAATGATCTCTTGTATACTTTTGTTCAAGCTTACGGCCATGTGAAGAAAGATAAACAGTTCAAGGACTACAAGGAAACAGATCCAGTTAGAGAAGAGTACCTGAGATATTTTGATTCTTGTGCTCCAACAAATGAGGCAGGAGATCTGGATGCAAAAAAACAATCATGTAAAACTTCTAATACATCAAGTTCTGTGACTGATCAGAAGAATTCTGCCTATGTTAAAGTGGAGAAAACAGATCCAAGTGCAATAGATGAGATGAAGAGGATAATTAGTAGCTTAAATCATTATGAAGCTGTTGGTTTTCTCCAAAATAAATACATTGATCAGACAATACTTAGAAAGGAGTACAGAAAAAAGGTGTGCTTAATGGATTGCATTGTTCAGCATTAGCTAGCTGCTGGAGATTTCTTTTCTAATTTCATTTCAATTTGCTTGTGGTTATGTATTCATTAATTATTTCTACAATGTAGGCAATGTTTGTACATCCTGACAAAAATATGGGAAATCCTCTAGCAGGTGAATCATTTAAGAAGCTTCAGTGTGCGTATGAGGCAAGTTCAACCTGTTCTCCTTTGCTTTTTCCAGTCCAAGTCAATCAAATAAATCACTTGTTTAAATGACTAATGCAATAAACTGCAGGTTCTTTCAGACATTGCAAAGAAGAAAGACTATGATGAGCAGCTGAGAAGGGAAGAGTCTAGAAGCATTTGTCAGAAGTCTTCTGCTGCCTATCGACAGGTATGTGTCATGGTTTTTTCTTCATATCTGGTTATTCCGGAACATGAGTTAGCGGTAGTATATGTGTTTTAAATCTTACTTCAAAATTTCAAGAACTTTGGTTTAGGGTGCAACTATTGAGGTTTGCTTTTGTTAGAGTTATGTTTATATTATTATTATTAGAGTTTTATTAGATAGTAGTGGCTTATTAGGTTATTAGATATTCGTTTATGTTGGGTATTTAAGAAACCCAATATATATGTACTCCTTGGTCATTAATCAAATAACACATTATTATTTTTCTCTCTAATCTTCACATAGTACTAGAGCATAGGCTTTAGTGATCCACTAAAGAAACTAACAAAAAAAGGACAGAAAAGAGGAAACAAAGAAGCAAACGCACTTGCTATTGGCCATTACCCACCCGTGCTGCAGTCATCAAGCCCTCCATTGGCCAATCTCGTTGCCGGTGTCGTTGTCTCCAACCTTCCTTCCCACGTCTGTTAGGTCGTCCTTCCTCATTTCTATTGTTGGTTAAGGTGGGAGGGGGGGAGATCTCTTAGGGTCTTTGACAACCTTGATAACCTTGTTAGAGTACCATATCAGCATGTTTTGGGCCACCGAAGTAGTCTACTACAATGATTGTGTGTGGACACGTGTTGTCCACGATTATGTGTGTCCTTAAAATCATCGAGTGTGTGTTTTTTGGTGGCTTGTGCCTTTGGAAGGTATTTGTGTCGTGTTTGAGTTGTGGTTTCTTTACGTACATTGCAGTTTGCGACAGATCAAACTTTATTTGTGTTTTAAATGGTGAAAAATGATTTCCTACGAGTCATTGATCAAGAATCTTAGTGGCACATCAGATAAATTAAATGGAAAGAACTATTTGTTGTGGGCATAGGGTCTTGAGACATTATTGCCCATCGGAAGTTTAAGCACCTCACGTAGTTGCCTCATGATACTAAAAATGCAACATACGAGGATTGGTATGTCGATAATGTTGCTATTGTCTCTTGATTAGTCAGTAGCATGAAGCTTAGTGTTGCCTATGGTGCTATGATGTTTTATCCTACAAAGAAGATTTGAGACACATTGAAGACTACATATGGACATGAGAAGAACTATTCCAAGGTGTTTGAGGTATATAAGTAGTTGTTTTCGCTTAAATAGGGAGGTAGATCAGTGTAGGATTATCATACCACTCTACGAGCTCTTTTAGACGAGCTTGATGTTTACTTGTTGCTAATAGTTGACATCAACAAGATATAATAGTACAAAGATGAGTTAGTCGTAGCTGCCTACCTTTCCCGTCTTAATCTCAAGCTCTCTTCACAAATTCGTAAACAAATTCTAGGTGTCATATAGTTCTTGACTTGCAAACTATGTTTTTCAAAGTTATACAGATTTCCATTGCTGCACCTGCTCTAATGTCAAATTAGTCAGCTATGATAGCTTCTCGGAGTTATGGCCTTACTAGAGGGGGAGGACGTGGTGGACATACAGATAATGAAGGGCAACCGTGTTGTTAGCATTGTAGGCGGACTAGAGACAGATCACATAGATGCTGGGACAAGTTTAGCAAACTATAGTAGATAATGCTACTACAGATATAGCTGCCACTACACCTACTAATGAGTAGACTATTACCATCTTATAGGTCGATTATAAGTGGTTCCTACAGCTTTAGGCCACTGTCACCACTGTCACTGCATCATATGTTATCACCTCAGGTACGAGTGTCTCACTTGCCTTTAGAGACATTTCTTGGATTATAAATTCAGGGGCTTGTTCTCATATGTCATGTATATGTGACCTTTTACCCGTCTTTCCTAGTTATCCGATATTCGTTATGTTTCTATTGCTGATGACTATTCTTGTTTAGTATTTGGAGAAGGGATTGTGCAAGTCTTTTCCCATATTAGACTTCCAAAAGTGTTTTATGTATTTGACTTTCTTATTAACTTTTTATTTATTAGTGTTATTACCAAGCAATTACTTTGTTATGTGATCGTTTTTCCTTTTCACTGTACATTTTAGGATTTATAACAAGAACGAGGATTAGTTTGGGTTGAGAGCGGAAACATAACGTATACCTGTTAGTTTGTGACGAGATACTTCAAGGACTTGCATCTAGTGTCTATGTCTTAGCTTTCCATATTGTGCCATTATCGGCTTGGTTATCCGTCTCATAGAAAGTTGTAATAGGTATTACTAGAAAGCTGTAGTAGGTGTTACTTTAGATTTCGGTATCATCTTTTAATTGTGAGTTGTGTCAGTTGGGTAAACACCATCGTACTACCTTTCGATGTGTTCGTCTTATGTCCTGTCAAAGTCAGATTAAATTAGTCAATTATAATATTTAGAGTTCAGTTACAGTTCTATCTCTGTTTGGTCATAGGTATTATATTATTTTTATAAATGATTATTCTTATGCATTATAGGTCTATCTCTTGAAGGATTATAGTCATATTCTTGATGTGATTAGATTTTTTTTCTATGATATAATAAATTAATTTTCTGTTACATCAAAATGTTTGTGTACTGATGATATTTTGAAATTTGTTCAATCAGGGATTAAGTCATATTGTACATCTTTTAAGGTTATTCATCAAACTATTTGTCCTCATACTTCTTACTAAAATGATGTGGTTGAATATAAACATAAGCACCTTCTGGATGTCATTTGTATCAATATGTTGTAGATGAAAGTTCCAAAATTTTTGTGGTTTAATGCTGTTCTTACAACTTCTTGTTTAATAAATAGGATGTCTTTCACTCCTTTAGGTGGTGAGATTCCTCTTCGACATTTTCGCCTAGGTATAGAAATATTTTCAATACCACCTAAAGTTTTTGGTTATATTGTTTTTATTCAGGACTTTTCTCCTGATCTTGACAAGTTATTTCTTTGCTCTATTAAGTGTGTGTTTGTGGAGTATTCTTGGAATTTATGAGGATATCAATGTTATTTTGTGTCTATTAATGTTATCTTTTTTGACTCTCAGTCTTATTTTGAGTCGACGTGTTTTGAGATTGAAAGTTTTCCTTTAGTGTCTCTGGTTGAATCACTAATGACAGGTAGAAGTGAATTAGTGATTGTGAAACAAAAGAGGCCATATTATTTGTAATTATATCGTCGTCATCAGCAACCACATCAACTTCCTCCAGTAGAACCATATTTGACCTTAAAGGCAGATCAACACGATTCTAGCCTTGACCTTTTTGTTACGTTATGAAAAGGTAAACGCTCTTGCACAACTCATGCTATTTCAAATTTTATTTCATATGATCATCTTAATCCCTCCTTTCGTAGCATTATCCTATCCATTTTCTCTGAGTCTCTTTCCCAGAACTACTAGGAGGTTTTTCTTATATCCCATTGAAAGGCAGCTATGGATAAAAAAATGTCAGCATTGATGTCATGTGGCACATGGTAATTGGTGACTCATCCTGTAGGAGCAAGCATAGTCACCTATAGATGAATGTACACTATAAAGCATAATCCAGATGGACCAGTTGATAGGTATAAAGTTCGTCTTGTAGCTCATGGTTTTATTCAGACATTTGGGGTTGACTATGTAGAGACCTTCCCAGTTGTCAAATCTGAGTTCTCTTTTCTGTTGTTGTGAATCAGTTATAGGAGTTTTATCAGTTAGATGTCGAGAACACCTTTTTTTATGGTGACTTATTAGATCATGTGCTTATGAAGTAACTTCTAGGATATATTACTTAAAGGAAGGACAAAGTATACCATTTAAAGAAGGTCATCATGGGCTTAAGCAAAGTTCACGAGCGTGATTTGAGAAGTTCAGCAAAGTTGTTATGCGAGATGGTTTTCATAGATGTGTTGTTGATCATTCAATTTTCTACAGAAAAACTACTAGTGATAGTGCGATTCTAGCAGTTTATGTTGATAATATATTGTTGATGGGTAGTGACTTTATAGGCATTAGTGAGGCCAAGAAGTTCCTTAAGACATATTTTGTCACTAAAGATATGGACAAGTCATAATTTTTTCAGAATATTGAGTTTGCATATGTTAGGAGGAGGATTGCATTGTCTTAGAGAAATGATGTACTAAATCTTCTCCAGGAGACATGATTCTTGGGTTACTAGCCTGAGAGTACTTGTATAGAGCAAAGTCTCATATTTTGGGACAGTTCTTCAAAGGTGCTTGAGGATCCTAGACAGTACAAACATTTGATTGAGAAATTGATATACTTTAACTATTTGCCGTCTTAATATAACATTTGTAGTCAGTCTTCTCAGTCAATTTATGCATGAGCTCAGATGGTCCATTAGCATGAAGCCTTATGCATGCTAACTTACATCAACGGTGTCTTAGGTAAAGGGTTTGTTTACAAGAAGAATAAGCACCTAAAGATCAATGCCAACTCAGACTCTGGATATACAAGGGATAGAGGAGACAAAAAGTCTACTTCAAGTTTTTGTACGTATGTTGGGAGCAATTTGGCTACTTAGCAAAGTAAGAAGCAGAATGAGATCCAGTATCGAGATAGAATACAGATCTATAGCTCAGACTGTATGTGAGATGTTATCGATCAGGTCTCTTCTGATGAAGCTTGGTTTCTCTGTAGGGATTTCTATTGTCATGCATTGTGACGACCAAGTTGCTATTTTCATCACTAATAATCTCATTTTCCACGAGCGTATGAAGTACATCGAGGTAGATTGTCATTATGTACGAGATATGGTAATGAAAGGTATTATTTTTACACTTTATGTTCAGTCTTAAGAGTAGCTAGCAGACATTTTTACCAAAGACTTGGATGTTGGGGTTTTTAAAATTCTATGTACTAAGTTGAGTATGATTGATATATATGTTTCAGTTTGAGGAGTATTAGAGTTATATTATTATTATTATTATTAATCTTATTAGATAGTAGTGATTTATTGGGTTATTGGATATCTGTTTATGTTAGGTATCTAATAAACTTTATGTATATGTATTCCTTGGTCATTAATCAAATAACACATCATTATTTTTCCCTTTAATCTTCACAGCATTAAATTGGAGCTACGATTCGTGATGTCTACCTAATTCAGACCTAGTCATTAAAGTAATGCTAAGATGTTGTTTAACCAAAATGAGTGTCACCATGCTGCAACTTCATTAAGTTTTCTCTTGTGTCACTTTGTGCAATCACTCAGTACCATTTTTAAAGTTATCAATCTTGTTTAACAGAGTAGCATGGATTATCGGCAAAGAGAATCCAGGCGTATTGAGTGCACAAGGTGTAGGAAATCTCATTTGTGGATATGCACAAGCAGAAGTAAAATAAGGGCAAGGTGGTGCCAGGTCAGGATTGTTCATGTTTTCAATATAAATTTTCACAAATCACAAGTTTATGTATTTAAAGGCTTGATATATGATGTTACTTATCATTACCAGCATTGTCATCTACATCATTCGGCCAAAGATGGAGATGGTTGGATCGAATCTGAACGTTCCACAGCCTTTTCGACCACTCAAAAGGTATTCAGAATATATACATGATGTATGTGTTTAGCTTTTCTCCATATCATTGTATTTTCCTAACTTCTCATGAAAGATGCAGAATCATTGACTCTTGCGGTAAATTGAAAATTTAATACATTGGATTAATGTTTTGAATGACTGTTAATGATATTCACTGTTATAGAAAGAAGCACCAATTATTTGTGATTAGCGTGAGGGTCTTCGAGAGCAGCACTATGATTAGTGTACTTTCAAAAGGAAATGGTCTTTTCATATACATTGAAAACATCCTCAAGTTGTCATTACTTGGGAGGACCCTTTTTACTTTGATCTATTTTAATAGCTTGGTCTTGTCCTCAGATGAACATTCCACGTGCCTTTGCTTGTGCAGAAAGCAAAATTTTTGATGTATCTGAATGGGCTTCTTGTCAGGTCAGTTATTTACCACTGTTAATGCTACCTATTTGGTTATTTTCCATCAACATTCTGCTTGGTAGAGGGTATATCAGATGTATTTTTTGGATCATGACAAGCTTATACTAAAACTGCGTCTGTTTAGTGTGAAGCACCAATTTTCTCAGCATTATCATTTTCAATTTTTCACCCACTCTGTGCGATCGTCTAGTTTCAGGGAAGACCTTGCCGTCCTAACACCCACTGTCCAAGCTTCCATGTAAACAAGGTTGGGGTGAACAGGAGTATACCAAGACTGGATCCATGTAGGTATCAATGGGAGCTTCGTGCAAAGATGATTACAGAGGAAGAAGAGTCTGAGATCTGGCTTGAGCATGCTATGGCTACTGGGCTGTTAACATCCAAACAGAACAAGACCTGGAGGCCATTCAAAATATTAAATCACACCAAAGACAAATTGTCACGACGGATGTCTCTTCCTTGAGCCGAAGCAATCGGAGATGGGATGGAGATAATTGAGCTCATTCTGTCTCTCAACTAAACCTTTTCTTCCTTTCTTTCGGGCACAACAAATCTCCCTCACATGTAGCTTGTTTCATTTGATTTGCTGTACAGAGAGACAAGTTATTCAATTAACTGCTGTAATTCCATACAAGATTATCAAATGAAAGGCTTTGAGATCGACCATTGTTAGAATATAGTAGGCTTGGAAGGAATTATACCGCATTAGCAGAGTCTTGGCTTGTTTGTTCAGTAGTAAGAAAAGAAATTGCAGTTACAGGAGAGCGCCGAAAGTGGAGCAGATCTTCTGATTTAGATATGGTCATGTTTGCATTTCTTTTTCTCTAATCATAATCACAAATAGGACGAATTATGAATATGAAAGTCGGTTGGATTTAATATGAAAAAGAGATGATCCACTAATATGTCTTAAATTGCCAATTTAAGAACATATATTTTATTATTCAAGTTAAAGTTGTATATTTATTAACGTGATTGTCTAAAAAATTCCATCCATAAGCGATATTGTTTACTATGGATCACTTATTTGAGAATGGGCATGAAGAATCATTTTTAACTTTGTTTTTTGACTTTTGCCCTTAACTTACCTCTACTGTATGTCTTCTTTCCTCTCCAATCTCCTTAAATCCTAAACCTATGACAACCTTCCTCCACAACAACTATCCACCACATTCTCCATGTCTTCATTGGCAATCGACGACAGGTCTTCGACCATGCCTCCATAGCCTACACAATGCCATCTGAAAGGATACGAGTACTTGGTAATGGCACCACAATGACAGCTTCAAATACCACACGTTACTACCTCCACGACTGAGAATCACCCCCATCTCTGCTACAAAGGCATCCCTTAAACCCTAATTTCAATTATTTTTCAACACATTTTCAACAAATTCTCTTTTAAATTTGTGATATGATTTTGATATGAAGTCCTACATTTGTGATATAGATTTACAAGATATGATTTGTGATATAGAAATATGTGATTTATTTCTTTTTCAACATCATAAACGCACCATAAATAACATTTCTTTCTACTGCTACTCTGTTATGTTTCTTTGCTCATGAAAAGGTGACGTACATTTTCTGGGATTGACATATATGGTTATATGATCAATATATTTGAGATGGATGGTTATTTAATTTTCTTTAATATTCTCAGCAACTGGTTTGCAAAGTTATATTGAACACATAATATATTGAATCATATTTTATTTTAGACTGAAACATGTCTTATTAAACGTAGAATCATATCTCATTTCACACTTAAATGTGTCTCAATAAATACTGAATCTTGTCTCATTTTACAGAAGAGATTAAGAAAAATAATCATGTTTTATAGATGAGAATTATGTCTCATTACACACTTCCCATCTCAAGAACCATGTACCATAGTAATAGAATCATTTCTCGTTGTACACTAAATCATGTCTCCTAGTTCAAAAATCATGTCTTACAGTAATATAATCATGTTTTATAGAATAGAACCATATCTCATTAAACACTAAATCATGTCTCCTAGGTCAATAACTATGTCTCATAGGACATTAAATCATGTCTCCTAGTACAAGAATTATGTCTTATAGTAATATAATCACATCATAAAAGACAAATAAAAGGTTATGTATTACATTGGGACGAGAGGATTCATGCATTTTTTTTGTATAGTGACCGAGTTGTTTGCATTTCTTGTATTGTCTTCTAATCTTTCCACTGCATTGTGATTTTCTTTTCTTACTTGTCTTTCTTCTTTTCACTACATTGTATGATATGTAAAGTCAAAGTAAACACACCATACCTACTAGAAAAGAGTGGAGGATATTCTCTTTAGTAACATAGACGTCTATTGATGGACACATATCCAAAAATAGACTCAACATTCGAGTGATATCGGCATTGTTCCGCACATCAATCATAAATTCTTTGGTAGGTAATTTTACTTTATAATGTAGTTCAATTAGATATTCTTCAAATGAAGTTTAAAGAATCTCCTGATACATCATATGCTTTAGCTCATCATATTTCATATTCCGATCCACAAACAAAGACGTTGTCCACTATAGTAACATATTAGACGTGTTCTAGAATTATCAGAGGCATCCATATCGATAAATAATCTACAAGAATAAAAGATATCATGTCAGAGTGTAAAATGATGGATTAAATAAATTTGTAACTCGTGTAAAACCATGTTATTGATTAAATAATACCATGTCACATTATATACTGAATCATATCACCCAGTGCACGAATCATGTTTCATCTTCTAAAAGAATTAATATACACTAAGAATATAGTCATGTCTTAATTTATAATGAATCATACCACCCAGTCTAAGATTCATGCCGCATAGAAGAGAAATGCAATATACCAAAATATAATTATATCACATAAAAGAGAACCATATCTAATCATGTCTCGTCGAAGATAAATAGTATACAACAAGATCATTGTATTAAACATAGTGTTATACCAATAAATCTAACAAAATACATAAAATAAGATGAAAAAAGAAAAAGTGATGAACGATGGAGTAGTTCCACACCTAATGGAATCATGGAGGATGTGCCATTGCCACGGAAGACATGTCATTTTCGATGAAGGATGTGTTGTAAGGATAATCATGGTGTAGGATGAACATATTGTCGATCACCATTACCACAAAGGATGTGGAGAATGTGTCGCCAAGAGTTTAGGATCCAAGGAGAGTAAAGGGAGCCGGAGAGGAAAAGGAAGAGATCACTTACAAATAGACAAGGGAGCAACTGTAGGAAAGCAAAGACAGAATCATCTATTCTTGTCATTCTTAAATAAGTGGTCTTCGTTGACAGTACTTCTTATGAATAGATTTTTATTATCATTATCAATCACACTATTTATTAACTACACCAGTATCTTGATTGTGTTTATGACTTCTTCTTTTTTTAATTTAAATATTCTACATCCATTGGAATATGACTAGCAATCCTCCAATTAGAATAATAATCATGTATCACCAAATGAATTATACTTTATTTAATTATTTATGACTTAAAACCATTGACTTGGTAAATCATAACACACTGGAAGTTATGATTCCATGTGTAATGCTCCATCAAGTAATATAGAAAAAGGTTTTTTTTTAGGTATCGGAATGCATATATTTTCTACTTGGGTCTTTGAGATTCGAACTGAGAAAAGTTACAGTCCTCCTAATCAACTACACCATGCTAGTGATTAACACCATAGAAAAAGTAAGACGACCATTCGAACCAACAGCTCTCAGTTGGTTGAATTGTATCCCATCATTGAAGTGATCACTTAAATATAAGTCTCTTTCTCTCCATCTACCGATGTAAGATGAAATGTACACATCATAACACCTTTTTTAGGGTGCCTCAGCGCATACGTTAGAAACTCCGTTAAACCACAAATACATGTAGAAATACCATACAGAATACAAAATACTTTAAAAAGAGAAAAAAAACAGAAGCCTAGAAGTAGAAAGGACCACCCAAAAACTAACCTCACAGAGACTTAAAGTAAACAAGCCCCTCACCATCCGATCTCCATCCAACGGCCGACATTGCGCCCCTCACAGAGGCTCCAGCTGATGCAGCACTCTCAGCTCCCCCTGCTTGCCCTCCACCTCCGTCCTCCTCTTCTGCAACAGGTACAGCCCGACGGCGGCGCCGACGAGCCCCACCCCGACAACCCCAAATACGATCCCCACCACCATCAGCGCCTTCCTCCTCCGGCCACCGCCTCCCCCGCCCGACTCCTCCTCCTCTCCCGGAGCCGCATTGTTACCCGTCCAGTCCAACAACGGGTCGGTGGCGTTGTTGGCGGCGGCTGCTACCGGGAGCGCGGTGGCGGGGCTCTCGCCGTGGAAGAAGGCCATCATCGCCGGTGATGCTGCGGTGGTGCTCTTCTCGTTCGCCAGGCCGTGGTCCGTTCCCTTCACGTCCGTCGGCTCCGTTCGGACGGCTGGGGTCGAGAGGAGGAGGAGAATTATCAACCATGAGAACATAGTGATGGACTCCGACACTGTCCCCATTCTCTTTCTGGAATCTGTGGAAGCATCAAAGCATTTCTTGGATTATTGGAAAAGAGTGATTTTTGGTGTTTTTTTTTTCTTCTAAACATGAAGGAATTTTTTTTTGCCCTGAAACTTCAAGAAAAACTCTTATTCTTTTTTTAAAGCGAGAGGTTGTTTTTGTCGAGAATGTTGCAAAAAAAGAGAGCATTTTTTCTATAGTTTTTCTTAATCTTTCAGCAAAGAAGAGAGTTCTTCTGGGCTCTTTTTCTAAATCTGAAGAATTTTTTTTCCAAACTTTTAGAAAACTTCTTTTTTTTTTTTTTAAAAGTAAGAGGTTGTTTTCGTTGAGAATGATCGATGTTGTAAAAAAGGAAGTATTTTTTCTGTAGTTTTTTTTAATCTTTCACAAAGGAAAATAGTCATCTGGTTGTTTTGAAGATTTCTTCCATTCCCATTCCCAGCTGTTTTTGTGAAGTGAAACCAAGACAAAAGAAAAGTTATATGTTGATATCATACCTTGTAATAAATCTACAATATGAAAAGCTTTCGCCACTCGACTTCCTCCACCCTGCCCAGTTCAAGAACACTGCTTCTCCTCCTCACTCAGCTATTTGAGCTGTTTCCGTCAGTTCAGAAGAAGTTTGTGCTCCACTGCAACAGGTCGCATGTGATGTGAAGAGCGAAGATAAAGAATCTCCCAGCATTTAATGATTCACTGTAATCTTAATCTCGGGCAGTTCCAACAGACATGACAAAATAAAGTTGGGTCATTTTCAATGCCAACCAATCAATTGTGCTGCTGCAGACTTGCCGCTGTTGGGCATTTGGCTTTTTCTGTCAATCTCAATCTCATAATGCTGGTAATGGTAGTAGAGTAGAGGCACCAGAGCGAGCATTAGAGGGCAGAGAGAAATTTGGTGTAGCGTGGTGGACATCCGAAAATTATTTATTTTAAATTGTTGAAATTTTATCTTAAAAAATATTTGTTGGAGTAAATTCGAATTCGAAAAAATTTTGATTCAGAAGTTGATAAATTAGATTTTTAAAAATCTATATTTGCAAAAAAAAAATCCGTATACACATCCACATCCAGTTGGAAAGGAGAAAGAAAGACAGACAACAACAGACCTGGAGGAGAAGAAGTGAGAAAGAAGAAGCTGCTGTAAAATAATTTTCACGTTAACCCATAACAGAAAGAATACAGGGGTATATATACAGTTGTGATCTTCTAGAGATTTCTCAAAGAAGACAAAAAATAACAACCATGCATCAACACGTCATGAATTAGCCAATGAGATGGAAAAGTTCAGAAAGGAGAATAACAGAAATAACGGCTTTAATTCTAACAGCCTCCCTCAAGCTGATGGGGGAACTGTCACATTCAGCTTGGCACAAAATTCTTGAAGAACATGAGAAGTGACTGGCTTCGTTAAGGGATCTGCAAGCTGATCGACAGACTTCACAAACTGAATCCTGACAGTTCTCTTTCTGACATGATCGCGAATGAAATGTAGATCTATTTCAAAGTGTTTAGTTCTTGAGTGTAATATGGGATTAGCAGTAAGATAAATCGCACTAAGGTTGTCACACCAGATGACTGGAGTTAGAATTGAAACTCTTAATTCTTGAAGTAGCATCTGCAGCCATATAACTTCACAAGTAGCCAAACAAAGAACCCTGTACTCAGCTTCTGGGCTTGATCTAGAAACACAATTTTGTTTTCTTGAAGACCATGATATTAAATTTTTGCCAAAGAGAATGCAATACCCTGAGTGTGAACGTCTCTCATCAGGATCTCCTCCCCAATCAGCATCACTGAAAGCATTGATACATGTTGAATTTGACTGCTTATAACACAGACCATGAGAAACAGAACCCTTTAAATATCTCAATATTCGTTTTGCTGCTTTAAGGTGATCTGTAGTTGGTGTAGCCAGAAATTGACAAACCTTATTCACAGAATATGATATATCAGGTCTTGTTATACACAAGTATTGCAAA
>JAMKQA010051773.1:0-20094 GCA_024699735.1 Posidonia australis
TATTCCTCAACTGCTCCTTTGCCAGGAGAGTCTGGAGTTTCTTTCTTGCTTCTCCTTTATTTCCTGGCTATGTTTCTGTGATAGATTTGGTGCTTTCTATTCCTAACCTTAAATATTATTTGCCTTATTTTAGTTGGATTATTTTGGTTCAAGCCATCTTCTGGCTGATTTGGAAAGAGAGAAATCAAAGGATTTTCAGAAATTCTTGAAGTAATGATTATGACGTTTTTTGTGAGATAATCTTCTTTTTCAATCTATGGATTGATAACTTTGTAGCAGGTTTTGAAAAAGAGGAGATGAGAGCCTTCTCCTCTGCTGTTGCTGCCCAGCCATCTGCTTCATATTCCCTCCCTCTTCCTTCCCCCTTCCAGCTACCCCCTAGAGTCGATTCTTTGCCCCTTGCTGACTCTAGTAGTGGCCCTGCGCCACCCGAGGCCCTTTGAGGTCTTCTTTTAGGCAGCCTTGTCTGCAGGTGGTGTAATATTTTTGGAACTTCTATTATGGGACACTGTCTCCTTCGCTGTAATATTATACACTATGTATTTCTTACTGTACTTTTAATAGCCGACGAAATACAATTAAACCTTTAACCAAAAAAAAAAAAAAACAAACACCACATTTAAAAGTGGTCAGACAAAAATTTATTTATTTTCCTTTGATTTCCTCTAGATTCCAAAAACACAAACTCCTCTTGAGAAATGGTATGGCCAACTAAGCTGTATAATTCTGCAGGCAGTTTTATTTGCTAGCATCTTCATATGTAACAGTAAGGAAAACGAAAGCTAGATTGCAGGGCAAGTATGATGCAGATGCTCAATAAGTCAATATGGAGCACGTCAATGGGCTCTACAAAAATGCAAAAACAACTAACAGTTACAACTCACCAAAGATGTGAAAGGGATTAGACAATGATTCTGCATACATTGGCCCAAAGAACGAGATAATAATACAAATTTCTTTCGTAAAGTTGCAATCAATAGCATAAGGAGAAATGCTATCACCAGTGGTGGAAATAGGAATTTTATATTGTGAAGGTTATGAAAAATAAATTGTTACAGTAGATGTAAAAAAAAAATTTGACAACATGATTATGGCATAAAAATATGCCAACTTTAAAAACAATCAATAGATTTTTTTTTTAATACCATTCCAAAAATGAATTCCAATGAAAAATACAATTATTTTTGATGGAAATGTATTTTTTGGAAACATTGTATGATTATTGCATTGCTAACACTATTAAATACATCTTTTTCAATATAAGTCATTATATTATCATTCATCCAATCATTTTTCATTTAATTTTTCAATCGATTAGTAGATAATTAAACATGTCAATAACAACAAGTGATATTTTTAAATCCTAATAAACACTCAAACGAGAATACTTAACATATAAAAAAAACTCAAACAATTTCATGCTCGAATTGGAAACGATTCCTTCTAAAGATGTTCTCAGTTAATTGCTTTAGTTCTCTTCTTTCTCTTTTTTGTCTTCTTTGCTTCAATGGACTTGTCTTGTTTTTTCTTTGAAATCTCAATAATTCCAATTTCCAAAGCCCACTAGCAGGTATTCAAAAGGCATGAGATGATGAGAATCCCTGAATCAACAAGTGAATAGAAATCAGACTGAGGAATGGAGTCAAGTACTTAACAAGTTGTAAGACATTTCGATTTTTGAAAAGTAGTCGGAGACCTTAATTTTGAGGTCCCAGAGGCAAAACTCATCATCCTAGGATCGGAAGAGAGTAAATTGATAGTTAGACAAGAGGATCACATCTTAGATGAAGTGGAAGAAGCGACCAATGAGACGACAACATCAAATGTCTACCAATTATTGGTTAGAAAAAGAAGAGAGAGTCGGAGTCACCAAGCTACCAACTATTTCGTCTATTTTCAAAGGGATTTTTAACTAGAGTTAGAGTTTTTACTTTTTATCGAAGACTATTTGAAAAATAAAAAAACTTAATATAACATTTTTTGTAAGTTAATATAACACTTAGACAAGGGAATTTCGAGGTTTTCTGTCGTTGACCTCAACCTGACCCGTCTACTACCCACCACTAGACACTTCGCACAGGTTGAAGCACTGGGAGCAACGACCAACAACCCTCGTCTCTCCCGCTATCTGATTGATCTCTGTGCAATCTCCATTTCCCCTGCCTAGGTTTGAGTTTGATCTCTCTGCAATCTCAGCCTCTACTCCCCTGGTAAGCCAAGTCGGAGTTAGCAGGGTCCTATTAGACCTCACAGAGCTTTGCAAAAATAATGCTAAGTTTTGGGCTGTTTTGAAATTTAACCAACAAATATACCAAAACCCCATTCGATCTCTCTCTTCCTCACTGCGCACCCACACAGCCGCCTCCACCTCCCAGGCCCGCCGGCACAGCCTCCTCCTCCTGCCGAGTCCCGCGGGCACAGGCGCACAACCTCCTCCTCCTCCTCCGCTCCTCGGCTCCTCATTCCGCCGGCGGCACAGCGTCCTCCTCCTCCTCCTCCTCCTCCTCCTCCCGCGGTCCCGCCAGCATAGGCGCACAACCTCCTCCTCTAGTCTTCCTCCCGCCGGTACAGGTGCACAGCCTCTTCTCCTCCTTCTCCCGTCGGCTTCTCCCGTTGCCGGAACTGTGATTATGTGAAGTAGGATGTTTGAATGCTTGATCCAACATGAATTAGTTTTTTCATGCATTTCAAGGCTTGGTGCCAACTGCCAAAGCTGGTTGAGTGGTTGTACGCTAGTACTCTGTACTCAGGGAGCTCCGGTTTTGATATATTGGAATTGGAGTAAGGTGAGTAATGAGTTATGTGTTAATTATTTTAAAAGTTTTTGGAGATGATTAATCAATTTAAATTTCTCTAAGTTTTCATACTTCCTTTATGCTTGGTACACTGGATATATTATGTTTGTCTGGAATTTTTATAAAAGTACTATATTTGTCAGTAGACCCCATTAATTTGAATTCCTGGCATCGCCGCTACCTCTGCTTTGTTGTCTTCTCCTCTGTGGCTAACTCAACTTGGTCAGGCCACCGTTAACCGGGGAAGCGATGAAGGTGGTGGTGGGGACTGTGGTGAAGGCCAAGATGCAGAAGTCGGTGGTTGTGGCGGTGGATCGTCTCTTCCTCAATCAGCTCTACAATCGGTATGTGAAGAGGACCACCAAGTACATGGCTCATGACGAGGACAATAGTTGCAACAAGGGAGACAAGGTATGCTATGCCCCTCTCTCTTCCTCCTTTTTGGTCTCACGTTTTTTATTCTTAGGAGTTTGGTGATCTCATGGATGAAAAAGATGCACCGTTTTTTTTTAAATGATGAAACAAGTCTCAGAGATAAAGCGAATACATATCCTGTCTTTGGCCATTCTTCTTGATAGTTAATGTTTCACAATGGAGTTGTAATGTTTAAACAAGTTGACATGACAAGCACAAATTATAAGCTGGATATTAGAACAAAATGATTAGTTTTGGGAAAAAAATGCCCTTTGATTTTATAGTGCAATGGTACACTGTGAAATTTCGAAATGAGCACTTTCAGGGCACCTTTCCTATTACTCTCCGTGTTTTGCTTGAGCATCCTTTCTCGTGTTGATGTCTATCAATTATTTTTAGTTGTTGGCCATCCTTGCTCCAAAGGTGTTTCTTTTCTTTGCTATAGGTTTTAGTTTGTTATATATTTCCAGATTTGATGCATTAGGGTGGAATTTATAATTTCAAGTTTATGTATTGCAATAGAGTTGTTGCACAATTTTCTTTCAGCAGTAAAATAAGAGGAAAGATATCAAGAAAGAGAAGAAAATGCCTAGCCGTTCATCTTCATGATTCCCTCAAGTGAAAGTTCAAATAATGTAATCAGCATACAAAGCACTCCTACAAGTTATAAAATGCAATTGCAGTTATACGCATGGTCTCTTGTAATTTGTTTTTCTTAGTACTGTTTTGGATGAGTGGTTTGTTCTAATTGCTTATGTGGTTGTCGCATTTCAGGTCAGGTTGAATCCATCAAGGCCACTAAGCAAAAGGAAACGGTGGGTGGTTGCTGAAATTCTTGAAAGAGCCAAAATCTACACACCACCTCAAGCAGCAGATTCGCCCTCTCCTAATGTTGCTGGGCATGGAAAGCCCTAATTTAGTGCATCCACTTTTTGGTCTTCACATTATACCAGTACTATCTCTGTTTGTTAATCTATTCTAGTTTCTCCCTTTCACTCGTGAACAGTTTAAAGAAAGACATATTAATTTGTTCTGAAGTTGTATCTTTTATACTATCGATTTCATACACATCAGCTGCTTCCATTGAGAGTGTTTCTCATGGGAAATGAAATTTGAAAATTATTCATCGTGACTGTTGTTTGCTATTGATTAGAGGTGATCATGGTTCAGTACTCATGGGGATGCATGCTACTCTTTCTTCCTTTCTCCTAGTAATGATGTGTAAAAATCCGGATTTTTCTGTATGTCTAATTGACTTCTTATCATGTTCATTTCCCTTGTTTAATTGACTTGTAAGCAGCCACTTTTGTTTGAAAATACATAATTCATCTCCTAAGCTGCACTGGTGGCCTCTTGTTCAGGGAAGGGCAGAATAATATCTAAAACAGAAAGTCATTGAACAATAGATGTATAAACAAGTTAAGTGCAGCAAAAGTGTAGACAAGGTATAACCATATGGTTCAACATACCATATAATTGTTCTACGTCATAGATCTATCAATCATCAATTACAAAAAAATCACACGTAATAAGGTATACAATGTGAATATGTGATGCCTTGAAGCAATTCCAGTATACAACACTTTGCTTGATGGAGCGTTTTATTTGGACCAACAGTAACACCGACTGACTTTGTATTTAGAAATCAGATCTATAATTTAAGGAGAAGGCACTTCCATTTCAGTGTCACGAGTCACGACCATCGTTCTCCTGTCCCGGACTGTTCCTCTAAGTCTCGCCGCGCTCCTTCCACCACTGCTTACCTCCTCACCAGCAATGGCCAATGGGTCTACTCCTCCGCTTCCATCTCTCCCGTTGCCAGGGTGTCTTCTACTCCATTCTATCGATTGCCATGGTACTGCTGGTGAGTAGTCCGCAATTCGCCTAGCTTAGTCTTCTGTTTGAATTTCACTGCAAGACTAACTCGATTTGGTTGTTTCGTCTGACTCAAGTGGTCGATCTTGAGCTGGTGTGTCTCTTGTAGCTTGTGATCGGGGAATTGCATGGATCTCCACTCAGGACTCGCAAGAGTGGGAAGTCGTCGGTGTTCTCGCTGTTCAACCTCAAATCCAAGAGCAAATTCTGGAGCAAATCTGTCATTCTTGGGGTAAGTGCTTACCACACTGTAAAGTCTCTTTCTTTGCTCTCTTAGTTTTTTAGTACCATTGCCTGAATAGCTTTCGATACATCAATCAACAACAATGGCATCTAAACACCTAAATTTCATACTGTTCACTCATAGAAGTTGCCTTAGTCCATCACACCAAAATGATATGTACATGGAGTTGTTGTTTATCATGGTTTCGACTTTGACAGGAAAAAGTATGGCATGTTGGCATACCATGCATTTATTTGTTTCCTAGAGGACTGAATTTCTGTTTTTGCTAATACTGTTTTTCCACCAATCTTCAGAATTTGAGGACCTGGAAGCATTGGCACAGGGGAAGATGGGTATTTATGACTACACAATGGCAGGTAATCACTCTTCTGATATAAGTGTCCTTTGTAGGAGCAATTATTAGCTTTGAAATCGACAACTGTTTTCTTTCGAGACGAGGACCTTGATTCTTTCACCTTAACTTTGAAAAAATACCTGGAAATTTAATTCCAAATTCTTTCACCTTATTTTCTTTCTTTGTTTGGAGTGTAAGAGGTCAGTGGCTTCTAAGGAGGAAGGAATGAAATAACAGCATTAGTTTTATGCAAGGTTTTACCCCTTTGGACTTGGATTTGTAGAGGCATATATGTTTTTATGAACTACATGAGAAGTGGAAGTCATAAACTGTTAATAATTATTCATCATGACCGGTAGTCTTATTAGTATGAATGAGTGTTTGGATATTTCATGCTTTCATTATGAGACTGCCTTCAGCAGCACATACCTAAAATGCAAGAACTCATTTGCCTGTGTTCCTCAGTGTCCTTTGAAGTGTCTTACTATCTTAGTTAACTTTTTCACTTTTGTCTCGCTTTGGAGCAGGAAATATTGCATACTATTTAAAACTTTTGGAGGTTGATTCTATGTACCTTCTGGTCCCTGTAAACTTCATTTTCATAGGTTTTGAAGGAAAGGGAAACCTTGGTTTGTATTTTTCTCTTGGATATTAAAATTCATTGCTAAGAATATTTTTTTTATAGAATAGGAGGATCAGGTTTATGACCATCCTCTTCTGGGATCTCTGGAAGAGTTTCAACTAGGTCCTGAAGAATTAGAGCGATGGCTTCCTAAAATCGACCATGTCTTTGAACATACAAGGATTCCACATATTGGAGAAGTACTTTCCCCATTTTACAAGATCAACATTGATAAAGCTCAACAGCATCACCTTCCTCTCGTCAGTCACACAAACTACTAGTGCTCTACTCATCTTCTGCTTGTTTGACTATATCAATTTTTGTCTCATATTGTTCATGCCTATAATTTTCAAACTTTCCCTTTCTTTCAGTGTGTCTAATTGATTAATTGAAATTACACTCACTTGACTCTTGGTTGTGCATCTTTCACTTGCCTGTAGCTTCTCTGTACATGCCATACACATGGGAGAAAAGGTTTCTTCTGTTTTTGAAAATGCTCTAAGAGTTCTTTCACGTAGAGATGATATAAATGATTCTAGGTACTATCTCTAGAATAAGCTGATTAAATTTTGTATACTTCAATGTATCATTTGAATACCATAATAAGAAAAAGGTGCTTCAATACTTATTTGATTATAATACTCTGTGTCTAAGTTTCAACTGTATCACTTTTGGTGAACTAGTGATAACATATGATATAATAAAGAATATGAGCCATAAGAAGATCTTTGCAATACTAAAACTCCTTTAAAATTTTTAGCTAGATGGAATTTGCAATAAAAAGATTTTTTGTTTAAATGTAAAACTATATTATATTGATTGTGTTTTCATTTTATTTGTAATGATTCCTGTGGAAAGGTTTTGGGGAGAAAAGAGCAAAAATCTATCTTATTGCATGTGTAATTACATATATATAGGAAGACTAGATATTATTGACAAATGGATATTCAATAACTCGTTTACCCATGAAACCATAACACACACATAAAATAACTTTATCACTCTTCCTCAAGTTGGAGCATACATGTCAATCATGCCCAGTTTGCTACATAAAGACTTAAACAATCCAACACTAAGTTCCTTTGTGAATATATCTGTCAACTGCTCAGAGGACTGTGTATAAGGAGTGGAGATAACTTCTTTCATGACCATGTCCCTCACAAAATGATGGTTAACCTCAATATGCTTAGTGCGTTCATAAAAGGTAGAGTTGTTTGCAATGAAGATAGTAGATTGATTGTCGCATTGCATTGACATAGGGACCTCAACCTCAAAACCAAGCTGTTCTAACAAGGATCTCACCCACATCATCTCACATGCAGTTTGAGCCATAGATTGGTACTCTGCCTTTACATTGGATCTAGATATCATATTTTACTTTTTACTGCGTCAAGTGATCAAATTACCTCCCACATAGGTGCAGAAGCTAGATGTGAATTTCCTATCGTCTCTATCTCCTGCATATCCTGAGTCTAAGTAAGTTACAATCCTGGTGTAACTATTTTTTCTATAGACTAAGCTTTTCCCAGGAGTACCTTTCACATATGACAAAATACAAAGAGTTCCTGTCTAATGTACTCTTCTAGACTCATGCATAAACTGACTTAGAAGGCTGACAGCATATGAAATATCGGTCTAGTCACAGTCAGATAAATGAACTTGTCTATCAATTCCCTGTACCGAGTTGGATCCTCCAATCACTTAGAATTACTGTCCCAGAACGTCGGTGTTTGCTCAATAGGAGTGTTCTTTGGTCTGCATCCCAAAAGACCTGTCTCTTGTAAGAGATCCAAGACATACTTTTTTTATGATAAAGTTATTTTATCTTGTGCATATGCAAACTCGATCTCAAGAAAATATCGAGGTTTTCCCATATCCTTTGTTACAAAATGAGTGTGAAGATGCCTCTTGACCTCTGTAATGTCCTGTACATCATTGCCTGTCATTATTATATCATCTACATAAACTACTAGAATCACACATCCACTAGTTATTCTCCTGTAGAAGACAGAATGATCCACTGCACTCCTTTGAAATCCTCCAGCAAGAACTACCTAGTTGAACTTTTTAAACCATGTTCTGGAGCTCTGTTTAAGACCATAAATCACTTTCTTGAGTCTGTACACACGATCCTCTCCCTGAGCAACATACCTTGGAGGTTGCTTCATCAAAACTGACTCAGTCAAATCTCCATAGAGAAAAGCATTTTTAACATTTAACTGACAGACCTCCTGAGTAATTCATAGCCAGAGATAGAAACACTCTGATGGAGTTGAGACGAGCGATAGGAGAGAAGGTCTCCTCATAGTCTATCCTATAAATCTGAGTGAAACCCTTTATCACCAGTCTTGTTTTATATCTGTTCATATTACCATCTGCTTTGCATTTGATAGTGTAGACCTATCTACAGGTGATTACTGTAGTCCCAATAGGACGGATCACTAACCCCCACATGTCACGACTAGTAAGTGCAGTTAGTTCCTCATCCATAGCAATTTTACAATGAGGAATAGAAAGTACCTCCGGATAGGTTTTGGGAATAGTCTGAGAAACAAGAGACAAGGTAAAGTTACGAAAATGAGGGTGAAGTGAATCATAAGAGATAAAGTGAGAAATAGGATGAGTTATGCAAGAATGAGTACCTTTTCGAAGGACAATAGGTAGGTCTGAGGCACTGGTGGATGGATTTGCATCTGTAGAGAAGGATGGTTTGTTGGTGGGAGGCACTGGGGCACGCTGGCAACGTTGATAAACATGCAGTGGACGAGTAGCATCTGGTGACAAAGTAGGTATTCCTGAAGGATTGTCACCTTTCAACTCAATGACTGATGGAACAGGAATAGAGACATTAGGGACAGAGAAACTGATGATGTAGACACACCATAATACGACTCAGACTTAAAAAAGGTGACATCTGTAGACACAAAATATCGTTTGGTAGGTGAATGAAAACATCGATATCCCTTCTGAGTCCTGGAGTACCCTACAAAGATACACTTGATGGATCGTGGCGACAGCTAGTCCAAATCAGGGGAGAGGTCTTGGACAAATGCCATACACTTAAAAACTCTAGGGGTCAAATTGAACAGGCTAGACTCAGATTTTAGACGACGTAGTGGAACTTCACCTCCAAGAGGTGTAGAGGGTATCCTATTGATAAGATAGATAGTGGTAAGCACAACATTAGACCACAACTGTTTGGGTACATACATATGAACCATGAGAGTGCAAGTAACATCTAATATGTGTCTATGTTTACGTTCTACAATCCCATTTTATTAAGAAGTGTGTGGTCTGATGTATGATACCCAAAGAAGCATAGTATGAAGTGACTTTAAATTGAACAAACTCAAGTGCATTATCAGTTCGCAAAATTTTTGGAGTAACATCAAAAAGGTTTTTTATTTCAGTCAAAAATTTTCTTTTAGTACATCATACACATGACTACGATCTTTGAACAAATATACTTAAGACACTTTAGAAAAATCATTAACAAAAATTATATAATATCTATGACCTGATACAGACTGAACTCAAGATGGACTCAAACATCACAATGAACCAACTTAAAAGCAGTAGTATTTGACATAAGACGTACTCTTTTAAATGAAGCACGATGGTGTTTACCCAATTGACATGATTGACAATCAAAGTGAGAAACTGGACACTAAAGTAAGGTTTACTGAAGCTTCTAGTTAGAGAGGTGACCCAAGCAGTAGTGCCACAAGGAAAAAGACTCTGAAGTAGACGTCACAGAAGTTAATCCTTGAGGTATATCATCACAAATCAGTAGGTACACTCTATTTTCTCGCTCACGGTTCAAATCAATTCTCCTTTCCGTTTACAAATCCTGAAAAGTACAATGGAAATGAAAGAATGTGACACAGTAGTTTAGTTGTTTAGTAATGACATTAATAGACAACAGGTTTATAGGGAAATCAGGAATAAAAAGAACATTGTCAAGTGCAATCTTGCATCAGCCCTTCACTTGAAATAGGACACGTTCGGCCATCAACAATTGACACAGATTGAAACTCGTGTAATTGAAATAAACGGGTAAACAAACTACGTGTACCTGACATATGTGAGGAGGTATCAGAATCGATGATTTAGGAAGGGTCTCTGGACGCAAAAAGGATACTAGTACTTGAGGAGCTAGCATGGGTAGTCGTTGCAGCAGAGTCTATGATCTTTAGTTGTTGGAGTCGTTCATAATCTGCCTGCGAAACTATAAAGGTTGGTTTTTCGGTGGTAGTTGTAGCAGTAGTGGACTCTGTGGTAACATTAGTTGTCTGTGGTCGGTCAACCAAGTCCAAACATTTTTCAATCTTGTGCCCTAATCGTCCGTAGTGTGTACATCTAGGACGTCCACCTGTCTCACTTTGACTACGTCATCCACCTCGAGAACTGTCACGACCATGACCTCGAGTAACGACTATGGCTCACGGGGCTGACACTGTAGAAGATGCAGTAGTGGAGACACATAAAACTTTTACAAATATAGTTTGTAGGTTGGGAACACTGTCTGATGGCAACAATTGACTGATCTGAGGGCTGATGTCAGGATTCAAGTTAGCAAGATACATTGCAACTACCAACTCCTTCTTGTATTGGCGTAGTCTTGTAATGTCCACTGTCAGAGGCTAATACACGTCTATCTCATCCATAAGAGCATGAAGGTGAGTGAAATGCTTCTGAACTGACAGATCTCCCTGACGAAAAGTAAATAACTGCTCCTATAACTCACAAATCGAAAAATATTTTTTTCATGATCGTATGTGAAGCGAAGTGTGTCTCATATCTTCTTTGCGGGTCGTAGTAATATGACCTTTCGTGCAATTGAAGGCTCTATACTATTAGCCATTCAGGTGATAACCGCAACATTATCAGCTAACCAATCTTCATAGGTATCAGATTTTATATTAGGAAGTGGATGTGTAAGATGTTTCAACTTTCTATGTATTAAAACAAAAGTTTCAAAACTCTGTGACTATAAAATATAATTGAGTCAGAAGTACTACTCATATTCTTAAGAAATGAATCTCGGGAAGCCATCTTAACCAAAAAAATATAACAAAAATCAGGCACAATACGGTTTGAAAAAGAGAAATTGTGAAATGGACTGCTCACCATGGTGTGTGGATGTGCCGTATCTACACACAACGAAGACTAGAGACTTGAAAAAGGCATCAAACATGGCCTAAAACTTCAACACACTGTATATGAAAGGTTAGACTGTCCTTTCAGACCTTTAGGAGAGAGAAAAGGACATCACCAACGGCTAGACTGGCGTAAGTGACCCCTGGTTGGCTGACGACAGCAGACGACAGCCTGGAAGGTGGGGGATGGCTGGACGGCACCTGGGGAGGTCGGAGGAGGGGTTTCCGAGGGTTGGAGGAGTCTGCGTCGGTCTGGAAGGCGTTCGGTGGTGAACTGGTGATAGGAAGGCGTTCGACGACGAGCGGTGGTTGCTTTCCTTCTCCTCCTTTTTTGTTTTTTTAATGGTTTCTAGGCTTTGGTACAATGTGGAAAGGTTTTGGGGAGAAAAGTGTAAAAATCTATCTTATTGCATGTGTAGTTTCATATATATAGGGAGACTAGATACCCTTGATAATTGGACATCCAATAACTCGTTTACCCATGAAACCATAGCACACACATATAATAACTTTAACAATTCCTTATTCACATTCCATGACCTTTGGAATGAACATATTTATATATAGCACAGAGAATTAGATCAAGTAGGGATTGCCTTATTTTTTTTAATTATATTTTCGTTCAATATTTTCAGGGATAACAAAAATGTCTCTTGGCAAGTGACTGTTGATGGAATATCTTCTTTATATGTAAGTATTGTTGATTATCTGTAACTTGGCAGCACCTACAACATTTTTATTTTGAACCCCAAACGTGATGCTAAAAAAGCTAAATATGGTTATAGGTAAGTAAAACATATATTATTTCGCATCGTTGCATGTTTTTTAAGGGAGCAGTCAGTGGTTACATGTTGCTTAGGTTATTAATGTCAAACCAAATTGCTATAGTCTAATGCTCTCCAATTCTTGCATTCTATTATATGATGGGTTATGTATAATTAGACTTGAGAATGTATTATATAATAAAATTTCCTGAATGAATTTGGCCAGAAAAAAGCACTTTCCTGAAAAAAATGGTGGTTTACTTCCAACCAAGATTTTCTTTTACACAACCAAAAGGTTGAGGCAATTTTTTTCTTATGCGTATGCTTTACTTACTGTCTTCTTTTGCTTTATTTTTGTGGTATTGTGGATATCTTATTCTCAATTATTTCTGCACGGCTTCACTAGGCTTTTAACTATGTCTAAAGATTGATTTTTTTTGCATGTAAAACACTGATCTGATTTTTGCATGGCTTTTAATTTTCTTTCAGGTATCGTTCATTTAAGATATGCCCCAAGAGTTTTCGAAACCATGAGATTGATTTTTTTGCACATGTTATATCACCTTTTCCCTAAATTCTAACTGCGCCTAAAGAATTCTCGTGCTTATTTTGCAGGAGAGGCTTGACTGAATCAGAACTTTCTTAAGAAGGTAGTTGTGTCATAGAGCTTCTCATTAAATAAAATAAATATTAATCCTGGATTAAAGTTCCGTCCATGTCTCACTAACGTTAGATAATAAGATAATGGTAGCATTTCACATTTGAAAACCATATAGTTTGCCTTGTTTTATCTTTTATATGAGCTACGTCTTCTGTATGTATAGTTCAGAGCATTGATCTTGAAATATACAATGAAAATGGTTCAGTGAATTTGGAATTCAGTATGCTTGCTCTCCCCCTAAAAAAGTTAGCCCTTGTCTGAACTTAATTTCTGGCATGCCAGGAAACAAAGAAAATGGGAGCAAAAGGTGCATTTTTGGGTAACTAGACCAAGAAAACTAATTTTCTCCTTAGGAAAGAACCATAGTTTGAAAAAGTTTAGGTTGCATTTAGGCTGCTAATTATTTAGTTGCTAGACCATCACATATAGACACCCACAATTCAAAGTGGTCTTGAATGGAAAACACAGTACAAATAACAGTTGCTATGAGGATGCCATGAGACTTTTATCTTTGCTTGAGGATGCATCCAATGAGTCAGATTCAGGCCTCTTATTCCTTCCTATTTTTTGTTGATAAATGTGAACTTCATAATGTGGACGACAGTATCTGTGCCTTTCACCATTTTTTGTTGTCTCCTGTCAGCTCTTGTCATCCTAATAAGACTGTTTCTACTTGTTTGAACATTTTCAATTAAAATCTAATTTTCCAAACAGTTTGCTCCTTAGTAAAATTGTTATAATTTTGAATATGAATCTTGCCTTTTTCTTTGAAAAACTGGCTTTGGAGGTTTTATGGCTCCAACAGGAGGTATGGAACCAAGGACACATCTGAATGGAAAAAATAAAAAAATTTCAATCTCTGAGGAATTTGAGTAGAAGACTACCAATTTTCTCTACCAATGAGTGCTGGGGTAGTCTGTAACTCTGAAGTTTAAAGTTAATTATGACACGTTAATACCAAAACTCACATTTGAAAGGGGGAGAACTTGCTTAAATCCTATCACTTAATTAATCCTTTTTGAAAAACCTATAGTACTGCACATGCTCTAAACTGAAGGACTGCAATAAAGATGTATTTAACAAACCTGACGTAGCTCTCGAGATGAGATAGGAATCCAACAGTTGCTGATGTCTTGCCAAGATAGCCTAAGATCAGAAGAAAGAAAGACGTCAGAGGTTTTGATCGGGAAGGGTCCAACTAGAGAGGCTTTGATGCATAGTTTCAAATGTTGGTTCCTGTCGAACTTTGGTCCAATAAAAATAAAAAATATGTTAGACATCGATGGAAATGTTGGTTGAAACGTGGTAAATTTACATTAGTCTACAAAAATAGTAAAAACAACTTTGAATTTTGATTTAAACTTTAGAATAAGTTAAAGTAAGTAATAATCTATTTCTAAGGTTATTTAGATTTACTTTCAAAATATGTATCACATTAAAATACGCTACATAAACTTAATAATAGTACTTAAAAATACTTAATAAATGTATAAATCATTCTTAAAAATATTTAATATATGTTTAAAATGAATAGTTCTCACAACATTTAATACTAAAGAGGAAGTAGAGTTGAGAAAATACTTAAGTATTAGAGATGTGGAGTCTTGACTGAAGACCATATCAAATGCTGCCACTTCACAAAGTCCATGGCTAAACTTATAGATTTCATATATAAAGAAGAGAAGGATCTTTACATTCAAGCCATTGGGATGCAGAGGAGATGTAGACAGGAACTCATGAAAGTAAAGAAGCAAATGAAAAGAAAAGGAATTGGTGCATGTTGATAATTTTAATAGACGTGTCGGTCGACATTGTTCAAATTTAGTGTGAAAAATGCACCAAGTCAACTGACACTTCAACATGCTCCAACACGAGTCGATATTTGACTCTGGCAGTATTTGTTGATTTGCATTGGTAAATCGTGTTGGTCAATTTAGAATCAGTAATATGTGTCAATGTTTGGTTCTATGATCCGATCCTTAAATCAAAGAGCATATGGTGGAATTAAGAAAGACTTGATCCCCTACCAGCCTGTGGAGGGTGGACTTATATAGGAGGGAATGGATCCCTCCATGCTTCCCTTAGTACATGCTTTGACAAGTAGGCTTTTCATACCAAGGAGGGTTGTAGGACAGCTCCAAGGCTGATTGACTCCTGTCCTTCGATGAAACGAGGCTTCCTTCACTTTTGTCTCTCCACATTCCTTTGCTATGTCTAGTACCATCTTGCAACTAATGCTCATGTTTGCCACTTATGCAATCAGGCCCTAAATGCATTGGTCCCACCTCCAGCCACATGACAGCCATCCAACATTAGAAAATAACAAGTGTGAATGAAAACCCAAAACTGCATTTACTTGATGCTCATGCAATTTTTGGTGAGCTTGATGTTGAAGGCTTGACTTCAGAGGAATTATGCATCATCCTCTTCTTAGATCTGCCTAGATAAATGATTTCAATAGAAGAAAAATCTAGCCTCTTGTTTTCAGTCAAAAGTGAAGTCTAACCTTCCTGTATAGGAATGACTCCTCCCATGCACTGTATTCGATTGTCCGTATTGCAAAGAGCTATTTGTACATTTGGTTCTCAGATCACAAACGAAATTTTCATCTGCAACTACAGTTGCATTCCATTTAATCCTTATTTTCAAATAAAATAACTAAAGTTGCTTCTATATTGTTGTTGACACAATTCTAAAAGAATAAATGATTTTGTTCATTAGGAAAATGTTGTGGATGTTCTTGTACTCAAGGAAATATAAAATAATTTGGATTTAAGTTATTTTTTTTAATAGGTATCGATTATTATATCTGTTCTAATCGTATGATGTTGAAATGTAGACATCTAATTCAAAATCAATTGACTATAAGTAGAAGGATTCCTTTATATATAACCATAAGTCTCAGTTCTTATTTTTTCAATATGAGATTATTCTAACACTTCTCTTCACTTGTGGCTTCTTTTAAGTCTAAGAAGTATCTCTTTTAGACATGGATGGATGTGTGTGGACTTGAATTTGTTTCAGTCTCTTTTTGACTTTGATATCATATTGAAATATGAATATACAATTTAAAATCAATTGACTATGAGTGGAGGAGTTCATCTATATTTAGTCATAAGTTTCAGTTTTCACTTTTTCTAAGACTATTCCAACATATGAGTATAACTAATAGATTGTTATTATTTCTTTTCTTGAAGAACTTATTTTCCTTAACTTTTCTTTTGCCACTATCATCAATTGATTTTTGTGTAATAGTTAAAAAAAACAAAATTGGCATCTTCTGCCAATGTACTCATTGTTATCCGTTTTCATCTTAATTTTTCTGATATTGCAAATTATGAGGACTGACTTATCTGGTCCATAAATTGCCAACTTCTTTGCATGTTTATTAATTTTGGCCAGCTTCTTTGCGTGAGATAATTTGCACATTCTGGTTCCACAATCAGCAAACTGCATGTTGTGTCTCACCATATTTACAAATAATCTCCTGCAGATTTTCAGATGCCGTAAATGCCACTATGACATTGTTGCACCCGATCCACTGTACATGAGAAAGGAAAGTCCAGGTTGAGGTAGACCTGACAACAATTCCTGCATTCTTTGTTGTCTTCATTATTTTATGGTTTGTTCTAAAGTCGAGAAGACCCAAGGCCAAAATAAATTAGTTAAAGCTGGTTCACATGATGGAATGCAAGAGTTTCTTATAACTGTATGAAACTGCGAGATTTAAACAAAAGCATCTGCATTTTCTGCTTTGGATTCTGGCATTAACGATGATCAGCACAGATTTTATGAGGAAAATGCTGTCAAATTGTACTCTGTTTTCTGCTTTAGATAAGGCTATCCAAATTAACAGAGATAGGGAAACTGGATTACTGTTTGTCTACTAGTTCAATCTTGAAATGATGTTCGCCATTTAATTATGCAATGCATCCTCTGTGTGAGATGGGAATTTGTTTTGATAGAATTATAGCTCGGATTTTGTAATTTGGAAGTCATATATGAGTTGATGTAAGCCTTGTGAAGCGGCATGATTTTGAGCTAATTTATTTGATTGACCTTAGAATTGTGTAAATTGTTCGAGTCAATAGTAAGATGTTTAATTGTTAAATGAAATTCTCGCTGTTTAGGGTTTGATTTATTCTGGCGTTTCAGAGGTTGGCTTTGCTTGCCGCATTGCCTTCGTTTTTTTTTTTTTGAAAATGGCCACATTGCCTTCGTTAACCATCACTTTTTCTGTTTCCTAGAGTAAAAGATTGTTTTTACAATGGTTTTTATGTAGTTTCATTTGAGGTTTGAAATGGTTTAAGAAGTGAATATGATGCATTAAGGTGGAAGAGGAATGAAACTCAATATGGAAAGCTTACTTTTGCATAGACCCGTTGTTATTTCCATGTGATTTATGCGACTTGTTATGTTAGTGTGGTTCAGTACACGCCTTCACTCAATTTCTAAGGAGTTTTAGAATAATTGTTCACAAGTGTTTAGGTTAGGCATGGATGATTATACACACGGGCTTGAGTTTGGACTTGAGGAAATGATCTTTGCTCTTTAAGTATTTTTTGTATAAAATTACACTAGCTAATCAAATTTAATTAAGGTATTTTCAAACCAAATTGGGTGGAATGGGTCAGACAGTTTGACTCGATGTAGGTCATTGTTTTTTTTAAGGTAAGTCTTTCGGAATGACTTGATCAAATAAGATATAACCTTATTTCTCTATCTTGTTTCTATTCTTTGCATTATTTGTTCATGAATCATATGGTATGTTTTTATTTGGCATATTAATCAACACAATAAATATGTTTATACATATAGTTTCACGTTTGGTTCCAATATTCTTAAAGAAAATAATCCTGTTTAACATGTCTAATACTGTTTCGATTAGATCTAGGATAGACATGGTCAGAATGTCTCAGAAATCCTTCGGTCCCCACTTCAAATGTTTGCAACAACGTATGAATATGGTTAACCATGTTAGGGTTGCTATCCTTTATAGAGTCAAACTGTCCTTAGTTAGATGCTTTTGACCGTAATAGTATAGAAAAAATCATTAAGTAGAAGGAGAGAGATCAACTGACTCGTTGTTGTATATTGTCAACACCGTCTAACATGTTGTTTGATGAATACAATACCTCTTCCTCAACAGCAAAGGCCCTATGGGGTGCCTTGGATCGAAAATATAATATTAAGGACTAAGGTCTAAAAAAGTATTGTTTCCAAGTTTTTAAAGTATCAGATGATAGAGGACAAGTCAATGATAGAACAAGCTCATCAGTTGTTCCTGTGTCATGGCCTTCAAGAGGTAGACATGAAGCATCTAGAAAAATTTATTAGCATGTTAATTATTGAGAAATTTCGAAAGTCTTAGGAGGATTTCGATCTAGATCTCAAGCACAAGAAGGAAAATTTGACCCTTGATAATCTTATGAATGACATAGTAATAGACGAAGAATACAAGAGTTAGAAACTTATGATGCTTGTGAAGAGCAACACTTAGATTAATGTGACAGTTGGTAACAAAACAAGTAAAGATCAAAAAGAAAAACAAAAAACAAAAATTAAAGCAAAGACCAAGATTTAGGAAAAACCTAGGAACAAACCTTGCTGGAACTACAATCAGGTTAGACATTGGGAAAAGGAATGTCCATCCAAGAAAGCCAAGTCATAGGACCACTGATGGAGGGTTGGTTAATATGATGACTTCTACTCTTGAAAACAATAATTGGTATTTTTTTGTAAAACCTAAACTCTTTACTATTTATGAACCACATTATTAGATTGTTGACGCTGTGGCTAATGTATATGTTTACACTAACAAGTCTTTGTTTGTTTCTTATCAACCCGTAGTGGAAGGACAATGATGCTTGGGGACTTGACGACTGCAGATGTGAAAGGCAAGGGTCGTGTGGAATTGTAGTTTCTTTTTGGAAAAGTTCTAACTCTACACAAAGTCAGACATGTTTCTACGAAACATTGGAACATTTTAAGCGGTCCCATATTAGTTAGAGAGAGTTTTCGATTAGATTCTAAATATAATAAAGTTGTTGTTTTACATTTAAGTACTGGTGCTTTTATGGAAAAGAATATTTATGTGATGTTGAAGATTTGTTTAAACTTCATGTTGAACATGTTAACAATACATGCGTGAATGACGATAATGTTCAATCTGTCATTTATAGTATTGAATTTTCTGATATTTGGTATGAACGTTTAGGACATGTTAATTTTGATTTCTTAATAAGAATGATGAATTTGAATCTTATTCCTAAGGTTGCCATTGATAGAAAACATAAATGTGAAATATGTGTGTAGGCTAAACAACCTAGGAAATCTTTCCATAAGGTTAATAGAAAATCAGATATACTTGATTTAGTGCATACAGATGTTTGTGAATTTAATGATATGATAACTAAGGATAATAACAAATATTTCATCATGTTCATTGATGATTGTAGTAGATACTATTATGTCTATTTACTGAAAAGTAAAGATGAGTGTAATATCTAGGGTTGATCACAGGATTGTATCCAAAAGCCCAGAGATGGTATAACATTGTAATTGAGAATTTGTTATGTAATCTGGATAAGTTGAGACTTAATGTTATTGGAGACCTTGATAAATGTGTGTTTATTCCACTGGTTTGGTTCATGGTGTCTCTCTGGCTCTATTCAGTATAGGTCAAGCGAACTGTGTAAGTGACTACAGTAAGTGCGAGGTTTAGGCAGATCTTCTAAGCAGGTACTGTAGGTGCAGATGACTAGTGAATACTATCGATGTGGATTGTCGATGTGCAGTCCTGATACAGTAAATTGCAGTAGAAATACAACAGTCATCACTTGACACATTGTCCCTCCTTTTACGCCGACACCGTCGTTTTGCTAGGCCATCCCTTGCGTGTTGCCTCATTTGCAATACTGTTTGGAAGACCCTACGACTATCGGTGGCAGAAGCTCTATATAAGAGCTATGGCTTCTCCTACGTTGGCACACAAAGGGCAGAATGAGGGAGAGAGGAGAGAGTAGAGAGAGAAGAGAGGTGAAGGGAGAGAGAGGGAGCTGCCGGAGATTGGCTACTGTGACCATGCCGGTGGAACCACTGGGGCGCGGTTCACCAAAACCTGACTCCGGTGTGCGGGAACACACCGAGAGGTCCGATACAGTCACGGCGAAAATGGTGAATCCGGAGAAAGAGACAAGACTCGGAAACACCAAAGGGAAGACAAA
>JAMKQA010051774.1:0-12420 GCA_024699735.1 Posidonia australis
ATTATATCTGTTAAATAATCTCCTTGTATGTAATTTCCATTAATCTCTAAAAAGTAGTCAAAGTAATTAAAAAGTGTTAATTCTCTATTCACCCCTCCTCTAGAGGAGCTATTCGATCCTACATTATTGTGGCATTTATAACCATTTATGGTGGTTGTTGGTTTTAGGTCTTTTTTGACATCTCTGTGCTTGGAAATTCATATTTCATTGTGTGATGAATGGATTTCAGTTTTGTTTATTGGGTTTTAGGGTAGACTCAAGGGTCTACAACATATCTTTTATTGGGATTTTATGATGTTTCTTTGGGTTGTCTGCTTAAGGTTCCCAGTTGGAAGAAAATTTCTGATGTTCTGGTTCAGGCTCTGCCTGAAATCTGACAAAGTGCTTGGGGCGTCGGCTGTGTGCGTTGCCGAGATGCGCGGGTTTGGCAGGGGCTCTTGGCCTCTGGTCTAGGATCTATCTATTTTCTGGTGGAGTGCCTAGGGTGCGGGCCATTCGCGTAGACCAAATGCGTGGATTGGCTAGGCCCATTTTGGATAAGTTTTGTCCCAAACTTTTGGGTAGTTGAGTGTTGTTAGCTAGTGCCTTTACCCTGTAGGTAATCTTAGAATGTAAATGATTAGGATAATCATTAGAATGATTTAGGATTTGCCTGAAATGAATTAGCAAGATTCCACCTAGGACGTGGGTAGAATAAAACATGAAATAATTTAGAAATAATAGATTCTTTCCCCAGATGGTTTAGATTGGACTTTAGGGATAATGATAATGTTCCTAAGTCTAGGGTTTGTGTGGTCTTGTTTGTGGTGCACTGAATGGAGTATTCAGTGGCACTGTTCCGAGTGTTTGAGCTGATCTAGCTGTGCTCTCGAGAGACTCGAGCTAGTAGGTGTCTTACACATGGTGCCAGAGCTTATAGTTATGGTTGTGTTTACTTTGCTATGGTGTCTTCTAGGTGAGTTTGACACTTAGAGAATGTTTTGTTGGTGTTTTCTTATATTGTGATCGTAGGTTGAGCGTAGTGCTTGTGAACCCAGATGCTCCTAAGGTGTTTTTGCCTGGACCTGACAGGAGAATTGTCGAGGTTGTGCTTTGTTTGTGGTTTTTCGGCCTTTGGTTTCCGTGTCGCTGCTGGACACAGTGTTTCTTGAGTTTTAAAGGACATTTAATGGTTTTGAAATGATTTTCTAAAAGAGAGTTTTGGAAAGAGAAAAGTATAGATTTGAAAATGATTTTGGAAAGAGTTTTCTAGTGCTTTCTATTTGCGTTAGGGGCCGAGATACCTGAGGTTGAGGTTCGTCAGATCTTGGAGGTATGACACTCCTTGACTGTCGTTTCGAGGCTAGGGTTGTGGTGTACGGGTTGAGGTGTTTCGTGGCATGACGGAGAGGTATGATACTCCTGCTGTCGTTGTGAGCATTAAGGCTCGGGTGTTGTCAGGTGTGGAGATATGAGATTCCTTCCTGAGCACTGTGTGGAGACTCCCTTAGCTCGGGGTTGGCTTTGTAAGGGTTCTCCAGGTGGGAGAATCGTGGGACGGTGGTTGGCTCCTACACAAGGTGGGTGTGCAGACGTCGTGGCAGTGCAGACACCGTGATCGCTTCTTGGTGGACTGCTTGTAGCCAGTGTTGTCTACTTGGCGTCGAGCAGTTCGACACACTGTTTGTGCTTGTGTTTTGTGCGGAGTTCTGGTTCAGGAAATCAGGCTTTGGGCCTAGAGGAGGCCGTTGTTTTGGCGCCTGTTGAGGCGTAATGTTTTGGGAGTAGTGGTTCCGTTGTTTTGGAAGCGGTTGCACCGTAGTTTGGGAGTAGAGGCTCCGTGGTTTGGGAGCAGAGGCTCCATGGTTTGGTGTTGTACTTGGTTCTAGAGGGGACCATGCTGTGCAGAGTAGAGTCTCTGTAGTTGTGCTTTGGTGTGGTTTTGGACTTGAGATGGCGAGAGTAGCCTTCTCAGGCATACATAAAAGGTTTTAAAAGAGCATACGCATGGTTTTGAAAAGGAAAAGAAAAGAATGGTTTTAAAGGCATGGTTTATGATTTTGTGGCTTATCGGGTGGTGGTAGATTACCTGGTTTGGTGTTGCGACATCCGAGAGGGATGCCAGTGCTTGTGTACTGGGTGTCGGTAAATTGCACTTTTGGTTTGACGACATCCAAGTGTAATGCCTGTGCTTGGTTGCCCTCGGCATAGGATGCCGAGTTGTAGGTGGAATGCGTGTTGGGTAACCATTAAGTGGTCAATTGCGTGTGCTTTGTTTTGTGTGTTTTGGTAGGTGTAGGACAGTAGCTGTTGGTTGCTAGTGCATACAAGAGGGGTCACGCTGCCACATATCAAGAATTTAGGTGAGTGTTAGTTTAGTTTTATTTCTGTTGTTTAGTGGTTTTATTTTACTATTGAGAATACTTAATCTTTACTACATTATTAGTATAATTGTTGGTTAATAATAAAAATAAAATAAATAATTAAATAAAAAATTATTAAATAGTAACGACTTAGAGATCGTTAGAGAAACACTTACATCTGATACCATGTTAAACTTCAGCTCAAACACAATGAACACACCAACTACGACAATGATAGAAGAAAACTGAGGAAGACTATGAATGGTAAACAACAGAAAGAAATCTTATTTTTTTACATACAAGTACATAACAAGTCGTTTTTAACTGGCAAACGACAGGTCTTGGTCACACACAGCCCATACATACATGTACCCGCTAGGGGGGAAAAGAGCACTTATTAAAACAACATCTTGCAAATCCAGGAGTCAATCGCCAACTGTGCGCGTAAACTTTCTCCTTGATCTTTTTAGTTCTCGCTCATTCCCACGAACCCCACAATCCCTCGAATCGTGGATGGGTGGGCAATGGCATTCCGCTGAACCCTCGGAACAACTTTTTTCCTAAAACGATTCCGCCCCCACGCGGCCATTTACCCAGCTCGCGTTCAGGAAATGCCAGATTGCCAGTTACCCCGCGGGACACTCCTCTCTCGGCGGGAACGGTTATAAATAGACCATGACCGGTAGGAAACAACGAAACAGAGCGCAGGACAAATAACGGCGTTTTCATTCTCTTCGCCCATTTTTTACCTGCTGTGGATTCCATTCAGGTGGCGGGATTTTCCCCAGGTTTGTTCACATCCCAGTTTCTTGTTATTGCTGGTTTCCAGTTCGAGCCTGTCCAACTCGTTCCAGAGCTCAATTTGGCTGTTCTCTGACGATTTCTTGATGTTTTCGTGTTTCTTTTGACTATTGATTTCTTTCCCCATCCCCCCTTATTTTGGTTGTATCGATTCGGAAAGGAATATCTTTCCCGGATCGAAACACTTTTTTTTTTTTGCTTCTCTTTCTCCCTAAATAGTGTTTGATTTCGAATTCTAATGCTTTTTTACTTTTGACCAGTGTTATTGGTGGTGTTCTTCCTCTGCTAGAAGAAAAGGTTCTTTTTCTTTTCTTTCTCTTTGTTGTGGGAAGAAAATGGTGGCGGTTGAGATAGAGAAAGCGATTGACACCGGGGCGTGCCTGCCGAAGGAGGCGAAGAGCATCTTGCACGGCCTGGCTTCCAAATGGAGTGATGTGGCGGACTCGAAGGCGCTGGAGGTGACCCGGCTGAAGGGGGCGATGACGAACGAGGTGTACCAGATCAAGTGGTCCACGGAGGAAGGTATGCCTCCTAGGAAGGTGCTGGTTCGCATCTACGGCGAGGGGGTGGAGGTATTCTTCGATCGGAACGATGAGATCCGGACGTTCGAGTGCATGTCCAAGCATGGGCAAGGGCCGCGCTTGCTTGGAAGGTTTCCCGTTGGGCGGATCGAGGAGTTCATCCATGCCAGGGTACACGGTTTGCCTTATTCTCTAAAGTTTCGTTGTCTTGCTTTGCTATTTAATTAGTATATTGGCTAGAAAATAAGAAATTGCGGACCGCGCCGGCCCCCCTCCCCACCAAAGTTTTGTTGTCTTGCTTTACTATTTAATTAGTACATTGGCTGGAAATACGAAAATGGGGACCGCGTTCCCCCTCCCTACGCGTGCGCGCGCCAACCCCCCCCGCCACGTGCTCCCTGTATGTGAGGGGCCTTCTCGAGGTGACATAGCCCAACACCTGCAACTACAAAAGAATGTTATTACTAGACAAGAAATTCAGACTGGATTGGACCTAGCTTGGCTTAAAAAATGACTGAGTCCACCTAGTCCTGGACCGGACTGGGTTGGCTTTCTCGGCCTGACACAATCCATGGTCCACCTTTAGGTCGGGTCGTGGGCCTAATGGACCAGATTGGACCAGATCGGTTCATTGGACTGGTCTATTTAAAAATAAATTAAAAAATATTATTAATAATTTTTTTATACATAAAAATAAAAAAATATATAAGATATTCTATATTTTACTTTTTCCTATTTTTTTTGTTTTACATTTTTATATATTTTTTGTTTTATATTTTGACATCATGATTTAAGAGTAAATTCATATTCTAAATAATTTTCTAATTCATTTTTAATTATAATTTTACATATTTTCCTTTTTTCTTATTTAATTTAATCTAAAATGAATTATTATTACTACTACTAGCATGTATTCTTACAAATGTATGTGTTAGTACCAAATATATGTTTCTCTCTCTCTCTCTCTCTATATATATTTAATGGAAAATTGGGCCGACTTGGTCCCAGCCTAGGCTTGGGCCAATGACGGGCCCAACTCCGGCCTGGACCAGTCCGACCTAACTTTCTCTTGGGTCGGTTTAGGCTAGGCCAAAAGCCAGGTTGGGTCGAATGGCCCAGGACCTGCTCGGTCTGTTTTACAACTCTAGTTATAACACCTTCATAGGTTAGGGTAAATCATTACCCAACCAAGAGCCCGAGCGTATATGTTGGAGTTCCCATTTACATCAATTATGGACACATTACTTCTATTCCCTAGTTGACGTGTATATTGGCCTGTTTGTTTGGAATTTTTTGAGGTGGTATTGAAAGGAAAGAAAAAAAACCCTCTGGTAACACATTATGAAAATCAACTGTTATGGTGTAGTTGACCAGGAGAAGTGAAACTCACATCTTTCTCACAAGTTTGAATTTCATGAATCGTAGGAAGAAAAAAAAATATTACTATTTGGAAAAAAAAAACACGTTAGTTATGAAAGATAGCTTTGTTGACAGCAACAAACAATGGGACATGACTTTTATTCTTAAGTTAAAAAAAAAAAACAGATGTGGACGGACCTTACTTTCTCTCATTGAATTGGTTTAATTTGTACCGATTATCTTCCTTCTTTGGGTGATCTTCTTATGTTTTAAGATATTTAAGTGTTTGCACACGTTTGCTGCTCAGAATCCATTGAACATTTTGATGATATGGATTTTCTTCTTTCTGCCATTTTCTTTTTGAAGATTCTGAATGCCCCGTCTCTGATATTTGTCATTTTTCCTTGAGAGTCTTGTAATAAGTTTTCCATCGGCTTCCCCATGCAAATTTGGTGTTTTATCCTCGAGTAGTATTATTAGCTTCTCAAATTCTTAATTGGACAAGTAGTGTATTGTATCCTGAATCCTCATTGATGCAGACAAGAGGCCCCCACTCTGCACATCTATTCTAGTATATGGCATATTGCACCAAGTGTCTACCGACTGTAGTTTTTTGGATAGGCATGCAAATAGATGCGAGGTTTAGTAATTCAGTTGGTAGCCGTAGATTTTTTTGAAAGGGAAAGTTAAACTACACTGGCATCAAACAGGTTTCACAGAAAAGTTTGAATGAAACTGAAACAAACTTGAACAGACCTAGGAACTTGTAAAATTTAGAAGTTTGGACTGAACTAGCTTGAAGCTCTGCCCTTTTTTTACTTATGATGGATATTTATCACCATCATTGTGCTCTGTTAATTTGGAATTGATTCTTAGTCCTGTTGGATTTGTGTTTTTTGTTTTCCAGACACTTTGGGCATCTGATCTACGAGATCCTGAAACGTCTGCACTTATAGCAGCAAAATTGAAGGAATTCCATGCCCTTGACATGCCTGGTCCAAAAACTGTAGTGCTCTGGAAAAGATTAAGGTATGTCGAGTTGTTTATATTTTTCTACTGAAAAGTTTAGCATCTGCGGCATAAGTATAATGTTATTAGATCGCTCGGTTGCCCATTCTTTCAGGCTCTGGCTTGAAGTGGCTTTGAAATTGTGCACAGCTGAAGAAGTCAAGAAATTTGCCCTGAATAGAATAGAGTGTGAAATCAACTTTCTACAGAATAACTTGCCACGAGAAAATCAGAAAATAGGTTTTTGTCATAATGATCTTCAGTATGGCAACATAATGATGGATGAAGAAACAAGATTGGTGACTATAATAGTAAGTTTTTGTTTCACCAGATACTCTCTTATTTTCTTTTGTGCCTATGTGTATTCTCTAAGATGCCAGTTAGAATATTGTTTGTATAAAGCTGTCTTGGAAAAGATTTTGTTTGGTTTGCATGGTTTTGACAGGCATAAGCTTGGTATTTTGTTTTTTTATTTGGATTTGAATGTCACTGCTTGCTGAAGTTTGCATACTATTTCTTTGTTACTGACCATGTTCAAAGGGGTTACCAAGTGAAATTTAATGAATCATCATTTGTTACATAGGATTTGGTTAAATTTGATCTCAATACAATTAAATCACAGAAATAGAATGGAGTTGTGCGTACTATTCTACTAAAGGCTTAGTCATAACAACATCCACAGCTGTTTGATTGCCATGAGAGACATTTATCTAACAATTTCTCTTTTTAGAAAAGTGTTTTATAACTTGTAAACTGTTGCCATATTTTGAGCTGAAAAGGGAACTAAAAGAACCATATGGTACATGTCTGTCACTTATGTCTGTGCTCTCCTTTAATTTTGCACCCAGGACTATGAGTACGCAAGTCACAATCCAATTGCATATGATATTGCCAATCATTTTTGTGAAATGGCTGCCGACTACCACACAGAGACCCCTCATATCATGGATTACAGCAAATATCCGGGTTAGTTCTTACGTAATATTCAGATATCAAATATTTGATTGGTTTTATAAGCAGTGACATAAGCACCCTAATCGAGTTCAATTTCACTTCGTATCTTACTTCATAATTCCTTTTTGTAACAGCACTCGAGGAACGAAAAAGATTTGTCCAGGCATATCTAGGCTCTTCAGGTGAATAAGACCTTTTTTGCACCATGTAGTTTGGCATAATCAAAAGCTTTATTCTGCAAATTCATGGTCTGTAAAGCCTGGTTTTATTGGACTCAAAAAGGTTCAGACAATGATTGGAATTGCAACCTCAGAATAGCTGCAGTGACATATACATGGCACAATAGCCATAAAGCAAATTAAAACTGAGTCTACTAGGTTTCAGAAAACTTCTGAAAATGATGGACAACTCCAAGATTTCCATCGGATTTCTTAACTGGAAGGTTTTCAGTACCTTGGCATTTGTTTCAGATAATATGTATACCACAAAAACAAACAAAATACTTGCTAGTCTAATGAGCTGAAACTTTTTAATGGAAGACCATATATTTGGTTTTGATTTGTAACTTGGTTATGAGTCTCTGATGATTTACCTTGATGGCCCTAGCAGCTCTGATGTTAACAAAAACTTTAATGTATGTTGAATTTGCCACATGAAGTCTAAAATCAGTATCTTAGTCCGTCGATCAAAACACGGATGTTTTGATTGGAATTTTGTTAGACATTGAAAATCAAATATAAAGAGTTCGAGGGATTAGCAGATGATGAGGTTTGCGAATAATATGCAGTACAGAGCTGGTTATAGGCAATGATTAATTTTGGTATATTAGTAGGAAATGGAAACCAAGAAAATTTCTCTTTGGTGGCAAGTGGAAGGATTACTTGGACTTTTTCCGATCATTTTATGATGGCTGTTCTTATCTATCTTTTTTTTCTTGTCTTGTTTGATTCCAATGTGCTAGTCGCTACTACATATTCTTGCAGGTGAGAAATCTAATGATGCTGAAGTGGAGGATTTACTTGATGATATTGAGATGTACACTCTAGCATGCCATCTGCATTGGGGCCTCTGGGGATTAATTTCTGTAAATCCACCTCCTTGTCTTTCTGCATTATATTTCTTATTGGTTATGCAGAATTTGATGTTAATCGTCTCTGTTTTTCCACTTCTCTGTCTGCAGGATCATGTGAATGACATCGATTTTAATTACATGGAGTACGCAAAGCAGAGGTTTGCACAGTACCAGTCAAGGAAGCTTGCCTTACAGACTTCTGACGCTCATCGTGAAACAACGCATCCGGTGGAAAGGATCTGAATCCCTTCGAATGCCTGCTTAAAGCACCACATTTCCTCTTGTTTCGACCATTTCTTTTCTGTACTTTTTGTAAAGCTATGATGCCCTCTATTCTTAACCATAGTGTAATATGCATCCAACAACGTTCCGTTCATAATAGTGTATGATAAGTAGAAGTTTTCTTTGTGCAGCTTAAAGTTCTTGTCATTCTGTTTTGTCGGGCTCTGTTATCATCGATGCCATCTTCATATATTTCCTTCGAGCTCGAACATTCTTTACATATATTTCCATCTTCATATATTTGCCATAGACATAAGTAGGGGTGAAAGTGTATTCCATTCGATTAGTTTTTTCAAGCCAAAAGAGAAGGTGGTCCAGATTGTGTTCGGAAGTCATTTGGAATGTAGTTCTAAAAGAAAGCATTTTTTTTGTCCTAGATAATTACTCGACAACTTTGATCATTGCTAATTCGCAACACTTCAATTAACTGAACAAAGAGTAAGTGTTGTGACTAAAGTAAAATGTATCGCTTGTTGATGGATGCTGAAAAGAATGGTTAGGAAGAAAAAGCAAGTCACTTCTAGTGTGTGAGAGTTTGTTGGTTTTTTAATGACGTCTTTCCTTACGTTAATCAAATAACCACAAAAAGAAAGAATCTCTAAGTTGGAGATTTTGGAGGAAATCAAGGAAAATTAGAACAAGAGGAGAACGATGATGTGTTTTCTAGTATTTGCATGGGTCTTAAAGGTGAAAAGAAAGAATTGTTGATTACAAAATTGTTCTTCTAATGAAATTGGGATACACATGGAAAAGAAAATGTCATATATAGCAGTAGGAAGGAAAACAAACAAACATTTATAGGATAGTTAAAATAGAGAAGTATTTTATTATGGGCTAGACAGTTTTAGTGAATAGTAATGATTCTTAATCGTCTGATTTGAGAAAATCAAACGTAAGGCTAAGATTAAAATTGGGTTCATTATTCCTAAAACCATTTATTTCAAAATATTTGGGGATCGACACCGCAAAAGCAATTGATTGCTTTCAACTGTGTCGTCCATTAACGATGTCTAATCATTTATACGACTATCAAATCCAATGACCTTTTTGTCCAGAAATGGGTTGCAAGAGGTTGAAATTGAGGGATCTTTTCATTTGTTCTCTGATTTTCGTTGGGTATCATGCTTTCCTCTTTGGATGACTTTTGGCAAGGATAGGTGAGTTCTTTGGTTAGGTTTCTTTGTTTTGGGTTTCTTCAATGTTTTGATGCTGATTTTTTTAATGTTGGTAGTTAGAAGGTGGTACTCTAGGGTGAGGGTGTTGATTTTTCTGGTTGTGTGTTTCTAGGTCTTAGTTTTCGACAAGCCATTGGAGGTCAAGGTCAGTTTCCGACTAAGTTTTGTTTGCTTTGGGGCTTCTTACTCCATTCTCATGATGATAATCTATTTTTGAAGGTGGAGGGTCTCCTCATTCATTCTGTTGGGGTGTACAACGAAGACCCAGTGATCTTGTCCCTTTGGATCGCTCTGCACTGCTATGGCTTCGAGGTTGGTGTGTTGAAGAACAATCGAAGAGCTAAATGGCAATTGAACTAGGATGTCTGATTGACTAAGAGTGGTTTCCAGATAAAAAGAAGACAGTCAGAAGACCTCTGGTCGACCACCCAAAGGTGCTCCAATGCTTAAGATAGAGGGGAGATCAAGTTTAAAATGGTACTCAAGAGTAAGAACTTGTAAGAAAGATTTAGGTGGAAATGAATTCAAACGTCTGAAAAAGATCTAAAAAAAAAATCCAAAAGATGGAAAAAGATCAAAACAAGATTTACCTTGTCCAAATAATGGGGCATTTATACCTGAAGGAGGTAGCCGTGGAGCATATCCGTTGGAAGTGCTGTTCTGGACATGCATTGAGGACTAATGAGAGGCCATGCGTGGTAAGGTGCTTTTACCAATGATTAGATGACTTTAGCAGACCTGTCAGGCGGTTCTAGCAAACCTGTCAAAGAGAGAAGGCATGAAATGTTCAGAATGACGCCTTGGCATGCCCCTAGGGATGTCTGTTGGGTATTGTTGCAGACATGTGGTGCTGTTGTGTGTATAGGGAACCTATGTGCATTTATGAGGTATAGGTAGGATCACGTGCCACCGTTGGGGATGGATATCCAAGTTATGATCTCCTGCGTGGTGTACTATCATAATGTGAGACCGTACATGTGGATGCTACAGTACATCAAAGGAACCATGTACAATAGCCTAAGAAGCTTCCTAAAGGTTGGGGTCCAACCGGCCCGGTGGTTGGGGTTTCAACCAAATGAGCTACGGTATGCCTTAGTTGGTTGATCTCCTAGGTGCCTATTGGTCGTTTGCCTAGTCTTCATGCTCTTCTAATAACTCTTCAAACCTACTGTTTGAGTGTCTTTATGTTGTTTGCTTGGGTCTTCTAGCTTGAGTCGGGCTGGACAAAATATCCCACATTAGGATTTCCCCACTTTAGTAGTTGATTGATAGATCAATTGTTGAAGTGGATAGTCAATAGGAAATGCTATGCTGTAAGTGGAACATAGGTTGGCATATTGTCTCTGCAATTTTCACATGTCACTTTAGCGATAGTTATGTCAGTAACCACTCTTGAGGCCATAAATGAGGTATTTCAGACAAGATTTGTAAAGATTTTTGGACACCAAAGTGCAGCAACTTTGAATTTTGAAAATGTCTTTCAAATTACCATGGTATATACCCTTTTTGAGCTCTCGGGAAGGGTGCACATGAATAGATCTTTACGTATATAGCCTTAGCAAGGAGATACCTTCTTGATGGTACAATAAAGAGGAGTTGTGCCTGGAAGACAACCATCTCTGTGAGCTCAGGAGTCTATACTTGATCCTAGATGATTATGGGTTATAGCTAGTTGGAAAGGACAATAGTGGCCATGTAGAGATGATCAACCATTTTGTCAAGGGCTTCTAAACCATGTTTGAGGATCATTTGTTGGTTGGTCTCCATCTCCAGCTTCCTCCACTGGCGATGGATGAGTGCCATTGGTAGGACCTAGTGCTGACACATCTACACCCGAACGAGATCAGACACATCATTTTGTTCATGGTGCTCATGACAAAGTACAACTGCAACCCATGCCTACTACTCTTTAGAAAAATGTTCAAGTTAGCGGAGACTTTTTGGCATCTTGGTGGGTACTACATCTCCCTTCGTTGATTAGGAAAATTGGTGAATAGGATCCCCTTGAAGGTGAAATACTTTCTCTCTTGCTGGTTCATCATCTCACTATCGACCAGACAAGATTATGATTTCACAGATTGGGAGCCCTTAGGAAAGGGTCAAATGTTGAGGCAAGCGATGTAGAGATCTTTAGCCTATATTTGGAGGTCTTGAAGATGGTACTGACACATGTTAGAGGCCTCTCCCCCTTCAATGAACTCCTTATCCCTTAGAACCTTTCCAACGTGGGGTTGAAGTTGCCTATAAGAAAAAATCGTTTCTCTTGTCTATCATTGTTTGAGTATTGTTTGATAGGGATGACCTATAGAATGGGTGGCTCAGGGATGTGATAAAGGAAGTTTGTCTAGTGATAAAGAAAAGGAAACAAGTTGTCGATCTTTTTGGTGCGTGCCTTAGCAAGCTAGCAACCCTTGCATGGTCCTTTGGCCTACTCTACCCTTCATCAGGCACTTCGATCTCCATCTTCTTTTCGCTTTTCTTTTTTTTTGGTTAACTAATATGCTTTTGCTTCACAAGATCCAAGAGAAAGAAAGTGAAGATGGACATTAGTGGCTTTCACCCCTTCGGCCCCTCTCCATCACCTAATGCTTCTAACCGTCATTGCTCCCTACCAAACTCTCAACTGCTTCCCCTAACTACCCAATCGTCCATGCTGAGTCCACAGCAACTCCCCCATTCCCTTGCTCCGACGCCTACTGCTATGCCTACAGGTCGCTTGTGTAGGAGTGGAAGTCTTGCTATTTCAAGGCTAGTTTGTCCTTGGGAGGGGTAAGCACCGCAAAGGTGAAGGGGAAGGCAAAAATGGAGCAAGCTCCGCAGGCAGTGCTCGCCATAGACCTCTCTACCTCTGATTTGGGCCCCTCTTTGTTGGATCGAAAGGCCTCTGGGGGGGGGGGGGGGGGGGG
>JAMKQA010051776.1:0-20967 GCA_024699735.1 Posidonia australis
CAAGAAGGAACACCTTGAGAGGTAGGTCCTCTTTTATTTCCCTTCTCCTTTAAATCTCAACCATAGCATCAAGATAAAGCATGCTTTAGACTTCATATATGATCTGATTTTTTACTGTTTACATGAGAGTTCCATGACGAGATTATTAGTTTCCTTTGCGAGATGTTCTATATGCAAATCTATACCTAGTTTGCTAGCATGTTTCTTACTTCTAGCATGAAATCTGCACCTTGTTACTTCCTTTGAGTTGTTTCTTTTCTTTTCTATTCTTTTGCATTAGAGTGCACGATTCATAAACATGCATGCCAATAGATATGTAGCGAACCAAGTTTCCATGATTCATTCTTTGCATACGGCTATTAAAGTTCATGTTCTGTTTCATCTTTAGAATCTTATGCAAGTATTGTTTCAGCCATGAACCTATGATTCTGAATCACATCATAATAAGTTTGCTCTGCTCATTTGCATCTCATCATGTTTTCGGTTTTTTTATCATCTGCATGAACTGATCTACATTAATAAAAATCATCCACCTCCATTCTGGATCAGATTGCAGTCTGATCCAAATTTTCTGAGGAGCACCAATCTGGAGCACCAGAGTGGCGCAACAACCCAGAGCACCACTTTGGCGCACCATGCAGGTGCACCAGACTGGTCAGAGAAGCAAACCACCCTCTTTTGCATCTGCATCTGCATGCTTTCTTGAATGATCTGGAACCTGATTCTTTCAGTGGTGATTCTTTAGTATTTCGTGAGGGCGCATGCATGATTTCAACTTCATGTGATGTTGCTTTGCAGTTGCTTTGCTCTTTAATCATTTAGTCCATAGTTCAAAATCTGGTAGATTGGTTGCATTTTACTCCTACGTGGAGAGCCTTATGCATCAGCCCATGATCTAGTGACATGGCTGAATCTTGCTTTTTCATTTAGCATGAATAGGGTGTGATCTTGTGTGAGGCTACTAGCCCTTGAGCACAAGGTCCACAAGTCTTCTTACACTTGCACTTCTTTCACTTTCAAAGCATATTTTTCAAGTTTTGTAAAGGGTTTTACATGGCATGATTTACTGGAATGCATTCATATGTGACTTTGCACTGCATGGATTTCTGTATTTGCTTTGGTACATCTTTCTGGCCCACACAGGAGCACATAGGTGGCGCACCAGACTGGAGCACCAGTCTGACGCACCTAACAAGCGCCTCAGCCTGTTTTCAGTAGCACACAGCAAGTTTTCGCATGGTTTTTAGCATGATTTCCAGCTTCTGATTTGCTTTCAGTTTTTCTCTGGCTTTCTTCCTTGATATATCAGGAGGACATAGCTCTATTTTTAGCCATTTCCATGCATATTAGATTGCATTTGGCATGTAGTAAAGCAAGGATGAAAAATCACTCGAAATATTTAGATCCTTGATCTATTTCTACAATATCTTTGCATCGACACTTGACCCGATATATGAGTGATACTTCTGAGCATTAGGACACACCCCTGCACATCATGCACCCTTATTTAGCATAAAACACCACTCACTTAGCATGGCATGGCATATCGCCCTCAGGCGTACAGTAAAGGCTGAAAAGTCGACATTTCATAAGCAAAATGAGAAACCTATAAAAGACCGATTTATCGGCCGCACGAGGGTACCTAATACCTTCCTCGTGCGTAACAGGGATCCTTACCTATTTCTGGTTTACCAAGACCTTTTCCATTGGTTTTCTATATGCATGATTTGGATGATTCTTTTATGGTTTTCCTTGTCTTCCATTTTAATAGACTAGGTGCGACTCCTGCATTTGCATTTGCATTTTTATTTTCATTTTATTTTTACCGTGACTTTGCCGACCCTCGTATATTTGGCCTTTCGCGCCAAAATCATTGAGGCTGTCGCCGGCATGGTTACACTGAGGATCATCGAATCCTGGAGGTATGAGACTCCTTGACTGTCGTCTCGAGGCTAAGGGTTGTGGTCCACAGATTGAGGTGTCTTGTAGCATGACGGGGAGGTATGATACTCCTGCTGCCGCTGTGAGCACTAAGGCTCAAGTGTTGTCGGGTGTGGAGGTATGACACTCCCTCCTGAGCACCGTGTGGAGGACGCCGTGAGGAGACGTACCCTGTGGTGGTCAGTATAGGTGGGACACGTGTCCTGTAGTTGGTAGCGTCCTAAGAGACAAGACAACCTTCCCAAAAAGGGGTTGGCTTTGTGAGGGTTCTCTAGGAAGGAAAATCGTAGGACAATGAACGTTCCTGCATAGGGTGTTGCTTCGATGGCTGCTTGTGGCTAGAGTTGGTTGCCTTGCGCTGGGCTTCCCGACTCACTATGTGTGGTTTTAGCCATTGAGGGCCTTGTTTGTGGTTTTAGGCTGGTAGAGCCCTGTTTGGTGTTTTGGCCGGTGTGGACCGTGTTTGTTGTGGTTTTCGACCTTATAGACCTGGTTTGTGGGATTTTAAAGAAAATAATTTGTAAAATGAATTTAAAAGAAAATTAATTATAGTTTTGTTTTTCGTCGTTTCTATGGAGTATGTGTTGGGTGACTTCTGTCACTTATGCTTTTTCTTCATGGTGTTTGGGTTGTAGGTGCAGACATGCAGGTGGGTTTTAGCATCGTGCATATAGTTCAGAGTCTTGTAGCCACACACAGATTCCTGATAGTTGATATTTCTGTTTAACTTTTAATTTCTTGTAATTTAATTTGTTTTAAATTATTATGGGAATTGAGGACATGACATTAGGGGTACCAGATCTCGTTAAAGACGAGTGGAGAATCTAAAGGTCAAGATTGAAATCACTTAAAATAAAATAAAAAAGAGGAGATTTGTTATCGTCACCTAGGGTAACGATGACTGAATCACCACATTGCTTCATAGATCAAGACCAAATTCAACCAAATTCATGATTTTCATAATTGAGATCAATTAAAAAATATTTTAAAAATCAAATCAATACTTACAAATTAAGTAGATTTAATTTATATCATATCTTCTAAAAATTGCATAAATCAGGGAAATTAAATTTATAAGGATTTATGACTTAGTCACAATCTATCTCCTAAGATCTTTTATATTTTATCTTTTATTTTAGATATTATTTGAATTAAATGTGGTTAAAACATTAAAAATATAATAACCAACACAAAAAACTCGTTTATTCCATAAAAATAATGATAAATGACTTTAATTTAATGTCATCCATATTTCTAGAATTTTTCTGAATTAGTTAATATTTATAAAGATTTATATGATATTTCATATATATTCGAGTGCTAGAAAATTATACAAATTATAATAATTAAGTAAAAAATAGTAATAATATTTTATAAATGTCTCATATGTCATATTAAAACCCAAGATGACTAAATATGTTGAAAGAGATATTTAGGATAATCGTCGCCTTTCACAGTAGTGACCAGATATACATGTCGTCTATCAAATAGGCGACGAGTTTTGTAGTCTTTTTTAGCAGTGACGAGATCTGTCTCCTATCAACGTGGCAACATCTTGGTCTTTTGCAGTTTACTTCCTATCTTTTATTTTAATCCACAAAGATATGTTAAAAGTGCAAAAAAACTTCAGAAATTCCATAAAATCAGAAAAACATCTTCTTTAATATCAAAATACTCAAATCTACCATCAATTTGAGTAAGGTAGGAGTGTTAGCTCTACTATAGTTAGCGACTCGCATTGAAAAATATTCAAGAGACTCGAACCTACCACTAGTTTGAGTGCATTAACTCTACCATAGTTAACGACTTTTAATCAAAAATGTTTTTAAAGAAATCAGGAAAAATCTAAAAAATATGTTACAGATCCTTAACCATATGATCTAGAGCACATCAAGGCTTTCCTTACTTAACTCTAAGAAATGCAAAAATGAGATATCTACAGAAACTACTCCTCGGTTAGTATTAGTTGCATTTATCTACATTATTTATTGCTTTCTAACAATGTTTACTACACTCAAACTAATCTAAATATGTTTTATTTATTTTGAAAGAAAGGAATACACCACATAGCATGAGGTCGCCGTTGGATGACATCCTCATGTCAATCAAATGAGTCGAGGATCCACATCTACAACCACAATTACATTTCCCGTAGGCATCTTGTTAGCCAACATCGTGAATAGGTAAGTGGCGATCACACCAGCTGTTGACGTACGTGGAAATGCTGACGTCTTCATCCAACATGCCCCCAAATCCATATCCACAGATGCCACATCTAAAAGTGTATCAGTTTGATTGTGAAAAAAATCTACTTTTAACTAGCTTAGGCCATTCGAGGTGCATGTCATTTGCAAGCAATTGCTAAAGCAATTTACATTTGAATGCAATACTAAAATTTCTGATATTAATTATCCCTAGTTTGTCTTGTTCCTTGTTTCGGTAAATATTCTATTACTTTGCCAAGTAGTAACCTTTATTGGCAGATAAGGAGGATTTCCAAAGGAAACGACGACAAATTTGGTCAATTTCTAACTCCACCTTCACTAGGAGTTGAAGAACTGATAAATAATAAATGAAAATTACTGATAAACAAAAGTTAACTAAAGTGAGTCTACCTCCAATTGATAAATATTTGGCCTTCCATGTGTCTAACTTGGTCATGTGTTTGTCCAAAACTACTGACTAATCGCTAGAGGATGTCTTCTTGTAATGAAAAGGCAGACCCAAATTGTTGATTAGAAGGGACATAGCATTACAGTCCAGAATGCTACGAAACCTATTAATCATGTCCTTTGGAACACCAATTCCTGTGAGTGATAATTTACAGAAATTCATTTTCAAACCAAAGCAGGTCTGAAAGCAGTAAAGTATTCTTTTGAAATTAGCAACACAATCCTCAATAAAGGTTAAGAAAATTAAGGATGCCATCAGCATATTAAATATTTAGCACATTAAGTCCTATGGAGAAACTGGATTATTAAGTGATGAGTATGTTTTAATTAACTGCAATTGCACGATGTACTAAGTAGTACGTATGTAAATATGAGTTGATCCTACAGAGAATAGTGTTTCAAAAACTATGATTTGTCAGTTAATGATGGAATACAAAAATTCAGATTTAGAAGTTGATTAATTTTAAAGACTTAAGAAAACATCAGAATAAAAGAGAACTAGGGTCTTGAATCCATTCATGTAAATGTAGATGCATGATTAAATCCACACGATGTCTCTCTATTGATCTAAATAATTTAATTTAATAATTTTTATTCTAACAAGCATAATCTATATGCAATGCACCATAGATTATCAAGTAAAGGAACAAAAACACACTAACCAAATTAAATCAAATGATATATGAAGGAATTGCGATTATACACACAATCTTCAAATAAAGTTTCCCTAAGCATAGATTAGAAACTTGATATCAATGTTAATCTATTAAAGTTTATCGATTTTATAAGTGATTTATGCAATATGCATCCAATTGACATAATTATGACATTAAACACAAAGAAAAACTACAGAGGAATTTAATCACAATTTCTAAAATTACATGAACTTCATTTAAACCCTAGATCTAGAAATTAGTTACACATAGAGATAATAAAAAAATAAAAACTTGAATAAAAAACTTGGAATAAAAGACATAATTGAAGAAGAAAAATAATTTTATTAATGGAACCTGAGATTACACGTGGAAAAATACTTGCGACTCTTCCATAATAACAGAAAAAAATTCTAAGCCTAGTAGGTGGAAGATGCCTCCCAAATTTACACAACGGGTCTTTTTATAAATTTACAAAAAGTTGCTTACGTTGGAGACAAATTCGAATATAAAATTTAATTTTCAATTTCCAATACAAGATATTTTCAACTAAAAATCATGATAACCAAAGATTGGATCAAAAATATCACCCATGGGTGCCTAGGAGGCACGCAATTGGGCGCTTGAGAGGCGTCCACATTAGTCGAGATGAGCTCCGACTTCTTCAACTCATTAGTTGATATTTTTCCCTATATTGATGTACGTCGAAAATGTGTGTTTGACTTCTCAACATAGCTCTAAAATTTTTCATTTTAAAAAATCTTTTCTTTTCTAATACTTTTATTCTTTTTCCCCTCTTTTTTTCTAAATTCTTTCTAAGTCTTTAAGTTCCTACAAAATTTACACAAAATTCTTCGAGTAGTACTATTTGTACACAAAATAGATAAAAATGGGAATAAAATATGTATGAATTATGAGTTAATCACTAAGATAAGATTATTTTCTTTCTCTAGAGCAAGCATTCTATTAAGAATGTGAATGACAATAATGAACATGAGTGGAGATAGAAGATCTCCTTGCCTAATACTATTTGACGCTCCAAAGAAGCCTTTAGGGGACTCATTAACCAAAATAAAGAATTTTGTTATGCTAATGCACATCCTTATCTAATTTATCTATTTTTCTCCACATCTAAGTCCTCTAAGTGTGTTAATGATGAAACCCTAATTTACATTATCAAACGCCTTCTCAAAGTCTAATTTAAACATAATACCAGAAATCTGAGAAGTGTGCATTAAATGAAGTGTCTCTTAAGTAACCAAGAAACAATTTCCAATGTTGCATCCCGAGAGAAAAACACATTGGGTATCATCCATTAAGGAGTTTAAGATAAAGCTAAATCATGTAGTTAGATATTTGGAGATAATCTTATAGCTACTATTTAATAGACTAATAAGACGATAGTCTTGGATTTTTCTGCCCTTGCTTTCTTAGAAATTAGGGTGATGAAAGTTTGGTTAACACTCTTCAAAGTGTTGACATCATCTTATTGGTAAAGATACTCAAACATCTCATAAATATCTCTCTTAATGTCATCCCAAAAATGATGGTAGAAACACAAAGGAAACCCATTAGGCCCTAGAGACTTTTCTCCAAGCGGAGAGAAGACACTCCTCTTAATTTCCTCCTTTGAAAAACAACCTTCAAGAATTAAAGGATCGAAAGTTTTCTTTAGCAGCAAAAGATCCCAGTTGAAATCAACCGTGGGACATGGAGGCTTATTAAACAGGAAAAAGAAATAATGTTTAATAACATTACATATTATTGGTGGAGAATTAATACACACATTGTTGATAAGAAGTGATGATACTGTATTAATTTGTTTCCTACCATTGACCATTTTATGAAAAAATGCAGTATTAAGTTCCCCTTCCTTCAACCATTAGACTCTAGATCGTTGTCTCCAATAATTTTTTTGTTTAAGAAGAATTTTATAATGCTTTTTTCTAAGTTCTTGCTTCCTATGTCATTCTTCTATGGGAATAGGGAGTGTTTCAGTTTAAATATCCATATCCTGAATCGAAGATTCAATTTCCAACAATCTAGCATTACAATCTGCCATTCCAGAGGGAATCTAGCCCTTAATAACTAGTTTGATAGCTTTTAACTTATGAGATAACTTATCAATAGGACAAGCATTAGAGGAAAAGCTAGATTTACTATTCTTGACAAAGCTATCAAATCCTTTGAAGAGAAGCCAAGATCTAAAAAATTTAAAGAGAAAAGACCCCATTCTAATGGATTTGTATCAAAACAAATGAGTATATGATTGAGATTACTCAGGCTTTGCCTGAGCAAATGGATCTAGGAAAGTATGATTCCCAATTAGGGAAACCAAAAATCGATTGAATTTGACCATTATGGTATTTTCCTAGAAGTTGGACCAAGTATTTAAACAATTATTCGGGGAAAAATCATTGAGAGTAGTAGAAGCAATGAAAAGTACTAAAATTTGCCATAATAGGCAAGAGAGTTGATCTATTGGAGTGTTCATGTGTAAATCTAGTAATATTAAAATCTCTTCCAACCACTCAATTGCTACCCATGGTATTCTAAAGATGACACAGCTCATCAAGGAAGTCTAATTTGAGCACTATGGAACGTGGTCCATATACTCCAGTAAGCCACCATTTGAAGTCATCTATATGATTCCTAAATTTCAAGGAAAGGGAGAAGTTTCCAACCGAAATGTCCAATTTTGTAAAAAGCCCGGCATCCCATCCAATCAGGATACTACCAAAAGTCCTTTAGAAGGAAAAATCCCAGTTGTTAAGTCTTCCCCCACCAATAGCACAAAGGAGAGGTTGGGAGAGGGAATCATGTTTAGTCTCATAAAGAATTAAAACATTACATTTATATTTAGGTACAATATTCCTAACCTCTTTAGGTACATTTATACCCAGACCCCTTACATTCCAAGGTAAAATAATCATCTAAATGTTTGAGTCAAAAACGTAGGGTTGCTAAGTGCTCTACACATACAGTATTACCATCGAGATTTATCGACGGCAGTGACTGTCAAGAACGAACTGAGTTAAGAAAGTTTCTAGCCTCCTCCCTGCTAGAATCAAATAATATATCAATTTTAGTACAAAACTTAGTGAATTCCTCATAAGAGTTTCAAGTAAAAATATTATTTGCTAAATCATTTTTATCAGAAGAAATACTAGAGTTAGGAGAGGGAGGTGGTGAAGAAGAATTATCCAAAGTATAATTTAAACAATCACTTCTATTTGTATTAGAAGATAGTAGTGTATCTGTAGGAAATGGAGTATCAATGTTAGTTAGGGGGGATACTACTACGAAGGTTTAGGGTCACAAGCTACATCTCTTAGTTCCTCATCATCGATACTATCAATGATGCTCAATATTGCATTGAGCTTTTCTTTATTAAGTTTATGAGCTTTAACCTCAAATGCCATAAATTTTGAAGTAGTCACAGTAAAAAAAAAAGGTCATTATTTTCCATTTGATTGAGGACTAACTGAAGAACAAAGTGTGTAACTTCAATGGGCTAGCACGTGCCTGAGGCACAATGGCATTGTTGACAATGGTAGCAAGTTCTAGAGTATTGCTCGAACTAGGGTGTATAGAGTTTACACCTGGAAAATGAGATGGGATTGGATTCTCATTGAATCAACCGACCAAAGAAGTCACTGGTTTGACAAGTAATCCTATTGTGGTCGGCGGAGGTGTACATGGATATTAGGCTTGTTGTTTGAACCACGACCCATACCAAAAGAGCAGATCTAAACATTTTTCCCATAACTAACTATTTGATTAGCATTTCCACCCTTCTAGCCCTTATGATTTTTATAAGACTTCCTTGAAGACTTTTGATATCCCTATTGATATGAGGACTCCATCGAGAAAGAGGCAGAGGTGGTGCCCCAAGAAGAAGAGGAAGAATAATAGATATCCCAACTTTGGCAAAAACGAATGGGATATACATTTCTAGCAAAAGTGAAAAACCTAACATCTTGAAGCTCCTTACCCAGATGCATCCTAATCTTCAATCTATAAAGCCTTGCAACTTGGCATGCTCCATACTCAAGTCCACTTCTAAAAGTTCGGCAAAGTCACCTATTATTCTGTGGAACAAATTTACACTCCACAAGTGGTGGGGGACACCCTCCACATAGATCCAAAACCCTTCATCTCGAAGGGTGAATACAAAGCTAGAATGCATAGACCACAATGCAAAGGAAGCTAGTAGAGAGACTAGAGTAGACTCAGATTTTCCTAGAGCATCATCCCTGATGGATTGAGAGGGAAACATAATTAGGAACTTTCCATTAGCAAAATCATGGATCTCCCAAACAAGGGTATTAGCCCAATGGGTCATAAGGTAGACCTCAAGCTTGTCTTTGGTCAATTAAGGGGAGTGGGGTGTGATAATGGTACAAGACGAGAAAAATTGGTGTTGGTCATAGGTTTCGTTTGTGGGGAGAGAATAATCAGGTAATAGGGAGATTGTTCCGCCATTAAAGTGGGTTGTTGGAATTTAGGCAAATGCTGAGGAGAGGAGAGGAATCTGCATATTGCAATAGAGTGATTAGGAGATTTACACTGAAAACATGTACTTTTGTATCTATAATGGGATTAAATATGACCATGAAATCCACATTTATAACACCTATCGACTCTAGCACAGTATAGCACTAATGGAAAACGAGAGCGTCATCTTGTAACTAGCTTTCACCCTTCCTCTGATGGGGGAGAATGTACTAAATAGAAGAGGTAGTTGCATGGACTGAGATTGTCCTTGAAGTATTCTCTAGATGGCCATGGAGGTCCAAAGGTTTCAACATAAGGGAAGCCAAAGAAGAAAACTGGGAGCCAAAGGACTAATTCACGTTGTGCAATTGTGAGGCAACCTTAGTAGAGGGAGGCTCGATATTTGAAATAAAGTAGGGACGAAAAATTGAATTAAATCCCGATCGAATCAGCACATTAAATGTTTCATGGCATGCCTCGTCCTTTTCGTGTTCTAGGTGGTAAGGAGAACAAATGACGGGAGGGGAAGTAATCGAGGAATTAGAAGCCCGTATCTTCGTCGCATGATTTATAGTTGCCAAAAATTCTCCCTTTCCAAAGTTGCCCCTCAAGTTATCCTCTGATGTTACATCCTTAAAGATGGACAAATATTGAGGATTAGGATTAGAAGAATAATCCCAAGTAGAAGAAGCGCCACCAAGGCCATTATGGGTAATAGAGATATTAAACTTCGTATAATTGAAAATATTAAACATAAAGGAGGTTTTAGGAATCGAAACGTCATCTGTAGATTTACAACTTTTCTGACAAACACTGCTTAGGGAACCACAACCCAATATTGACTGATGACTCTTCGTCTTCGAAGTCAGAGAAAGGCAACTGACTGGAAAGGAAATAATCATCAAAGGAAAAACTAATCGTCTAGCCTATTCAAGTTTTCCTAAGGGATTCGGGGAACAGATCAAACTACTAGGACTATCACATGTATAACATTAGGGTCCACAAAATTAATTTTAACTTCTTCATCTTGTTCTGATCCGACATCTTCATTCAAAATCATTGGATTAGTAACTGGAGAACTCAAAACTTTGGGGATCGAAGGGGTTTTGAAAGTAAAACCTCATCATAGGACTCATCCCCACTCAAGCAATAGCAAGAGTTCATTCCTGTTACTCCAAACTCAACCATGTTGAAGTCAGAGATTAGGGATCGACCAACACAATTGATTTGATCAATAAGGTGCGGACCATTTTGCTTTTGAATTGGTAGAATAGGTGTTACCAGAAGGGATTTGTAACATCCCAAACCTTAACCTTCCTACTTAATCATGATTAATAATTAATTAATTAATTAATGATTAAGTCATTTTTGTGAATGTCGCAAGCTATAGTGCAAGATGAACTGTGGGTATGCAGGACCAAAGATGTAATGATGTAGGCTACCACAGTGCAGTCGAGACCCCAATTCGTAAATTATTTCCTGAATTATGGGTGTCTAAGGCATTTCCTCCTTCTCTAGGGGTGTTTGCATAAAATTCATGCGAAAAGTTAAATAAATAAATGGACTACGTGAGAGGAGGGTAGCTGTAGGACATGGCTTGCATGTATACATTGAAAATGAAGATGGAAAGAAAGAGAGGAGGAAGAAGAAGAAAACAAGGAAGAAAGGAAGGAGGAGGGATGCAGGGGAAGGAGAAGAAGAGGGAGAGTAGAACTGAGAAGGAAGAAGAGAGGAACAAGAAGGTCACGTCCCACCCCTTTTATCTCCTTGTAAATTTGTTTTTTTTTAAATTAAATACATGGTTAAGGTTGATTTTAGTGTGTGGGAGAAGTTTCATAATTTTTAGGCATTTTTACATGATTTTATTAGTGATTTTCGTAGAACATGGCCACTGTTGAGTGTTTTGGGTTCTTAGGCTTTAATGTTGTATATATTGAGATATAGGTGATGGATTTGAGTGATTGTTCTTTCATGTGGTAGCATACTTAGAGATCTTAAATTTGGTAAGTTATATTTGAATTTTCGTGGCCTATGGAAGGAGCAGTGAAATCTCAAAAGATTGGCAACTCATACATTGTCATACCAGTTTGAGCCTATTTGCTTCAATCACATATATCTTGAGCTATATATGTTGGATTCGAGTGATTCTTGTTTCATTTGAAAGTAGACTCGAAGAACTTTGATCTAGTAGGTTATTTGTGAATTTTCATGGCTTGTGGTGATATTAGTGGGCGTGCAAATATCAGCAACCCACTGAGTTGCATTGTCAAGCTAGTCCGAGCTTTCTTGCTTCTATCTCACGCATCTGGAGTTATGGATGTTGGATTTGAATGAAATTTGTCCCAAATGAAAGTAGACCTAGAATGCTCGCTTTTAGAATTTTTTCAAAATTTTTGGTTCACTGGAAGTGAGTTCGCCTAAAGTCCCAACTCCAATGAATGGTGATTTCAAGACAAATTTCACTATTCAGAAATCGCTTGAAATGACATATCAAAATTGTCCAGTACACCGAATAAGGGATTTTCGACATACTGAATTTGACTAATATGTCGAATCAGGTCTTGAATCAATTTTGAGTGTTTTAAGAGTTGATTAATATATATATATATATAGATATGGGTGTATATGTGTATTAATCTTGGAGAGGTAATTAAATTAACACAATAACAATTAAGATAATCATAAATGGTTTAGGAATTGCCTAAAAAGAATTAGCAAGATTTCACTTAAAACATAAAGGTCATAAAAGACGAAATAACTTAGCAGTAATAAGCCTTTCCCCCTAATGGTTTAGAATAACTAATAGGAATTATGATGTTATCTCTAGGTCTAGAATTGATTGGTTTTGTGTGGGATGCACTGAAGGGGGCACTCAGTGGCACTGCTTGGTCGTGTTGGGCACTGATTCAACTGTATTCCTGAGGGACACGAGTCAGTAGGTGTCCTTCACCTTGACACCAGAACACAAAGTTCTGGTTGAGTTTTGTGTGGGTGTCTAGTTTTGGAAGCCTAGCGAGACTTCGAGACTGTTGCTTTGGTTTTAGTGTGGTTTTTTGGGCCTGACAGGAGAGTTGTTAAGGCTTTGTTTTGAATTGTGATTCCTAATTTTTAGTTTCATGCAATTTGTACGCGGTGTTTTGTGGAATTTCTGAAAAGATATTCAAATGGTTTTGAAGGGGATTTTGGAAAGGGTTTTGAAAACAAAAGAAATGTGTTGATTTGCAAAGTTTTAAAAAATTTGCCAAAGAAACTAGTGGGTGATTTGTAAAATAGCTTTTCCAAAAGATTTAAAAGCATATTTCCGAGTGGGTGGTTTTCAGTAGTGTTTTAAGATGTTTCTAGAAAAGATTGAAAATGATTTCCAAAAGAATTTGGAAAAGACATGCATGGCTTTGCAAAGGTTTTGAAAAGGTTTTCTGGAGTTTTCTGTTGTTGAGGCCAAGAGACAGATGGGATGTGTTGCCAGGACCAGGGGGTGTGACGACATCCTTGAAGTGGTCGGACACGTTGTCTAGGTTGAGGCTAGAGATCCAGAGGCTAAGGTTGTTAGGATCTTTAGGCTTCACTAGAGAGGAGTGAATAGTGATTTAATAAATATATTTGCAATATTAAAGTTTATTTAACAAATTTTAAGTTTTTAAGTAAATGACATGTAAGTTGAGGAATTTGGATACTATACTAAAGCATACAAAGAAAGGGATAAGAGACAATGATATGCACAAGTAAATTTATAGTGGTTCAGCCTCCCCTGCTTAGTCCACTCCTTTAGAACTCCTCGAGAATTTCACTAACCTGATCTTGTTCCAGACCAAGATCGTGCCGTACACCCTTGACGAATCCTCGCCAAGCTCCACAAAAATCGCGGCTTCCTTCTCTCAATCTGGAGAAGAACTCACTCAATAAGGATGAAGATTACAACTCTTTTATAGTCTCTCAATTACTTTCAGGCTACGTGGATGGATGGAAATGGAGCACACTTGCCTTGGGAGTTTTTTCTAATGAAATTGGAGTGGAATGCTTGGAAACTTGAGTAGCTTGAAGCTCTATATGGGATAGGAAGTATTCGTCCTTCATAGGTGAAGAGTGGGGGCCTATTTATAAGAAAACATGGGTATAAGAATGTGTCTAACGTCACTCTAACGTTTAGCGACGGCTATTGATTCGGGATGCCGAAATCAAAACGGTTGACCGAAATGTGCCACGGTCGAGCATTTCGGTATATCGAAAATAATTCGGTATGCCGAAAACCTCTGATTCGGTATACCGGTGAATTTTGGTATGCCGTTCTGGGTTTTTTTTTCCTGATTTTTTTAATCTGCATATATATTTCGGTATACCGAGGAAATTCGATATGCCTCCTCGGTATGCCAAAAATGCCCTTAGTCCTATAATGAATGTTTTTCAATGAATGGTTGGTTTTGGGGCTAAGGTAATTTTCCTATGACTCTATGGGGATATTTGGGAAATAATTACAAGTTCTTAAGAATACATGAATAAATAGAAAATTACATCAAAAATAATTACAAATATAACTTTTCATTTTCTTCTTATTTCATCATCTTGAGTTCTTCTTGGTGGCACATAGGTTTCTGTCTTCTTCAAATATCTTCCCTTTTATGCTTGAATCTTCTGAGTCCTTCAATGATCTTCTTTGCAAATATGAACTATGAAATATTCTCATAAAACACATTACTCTTTTGTTATCATCAAAATCAAGATAAGGCTAATAAAGGCAACAAAGGTAAGTGTTTGTCAGATACTAGAGATATGAGACTCCTAGATTGTCGTTCACGAGGCCAAGGCTGAGGTCCGCGAGTCAAGGGCGGGCTGGATTAGAGGTACGAGACTCCGTTATTCTTGGTACCGAAGACCTAGGGTACTGACTGTATACACGTAGTAAAAAGTCAGGAGATATGAGACCTCTGAGTGGCTGGACGTGACACCCTTGTTAGTACGAGAGCCGAGATTGAGATTGTTAGGTGCTAGTAGGGCCTGGGGTGTGAGAGAGTCCTCAGGTGTTCGGACACACAAGGGCGTCATGAGAGACACATCCCCATGCGTGTTGTTGAGACCTGTGAGGTCATAGTAAGGCCAGATGGTCGTGGCGGTCGTACCCCCTACACGGGAAGGTTTACAGCAGCAGTGCAGACACCGTTGGTCGCGTTTCGGTGTATTGCTTGTAGTCGAGTGTCTGTTACTTGGCGTCGGACAACACAGCACATAGTAAGGCTTGCAGGCTCAGATGGGTGGTTGCATCCATTTGCGGTAGTGCAGTGAGTTCAGGGTCGCGCCCTAATCGTTGCTTGTGGCTAGTGTTTGTTGAGACTAATAGTTTTCGCCGGTGAGTGGCATTGTTTTGTTGTGCTTGAGAATAGCGTTGAGTTGTTTGAGCTCGAGAGGGACATTGAGTTGTTGCACCAAGGGTGGCGTAGTAGTTTTCAAAAAAGAAGAAGAAGGATTGTGCTAGTTTTTAAGATTTGAGATATGGCTTGTTGTTTAACTGGACAGAGACTCGATGTTAGTACGACACACTCTAGTAGTTGTGGCTTGATTTGGCAAGAGTGGCCATTTCAAGTAATGCATGAAGTTTTGAAAATCATGCATACGTTTTGAAAAGAAAGAAAATGGTTTTGAAAGACATGAATTATGATTTTGAAAAGAATAATTTTCAAAGACATGAATTTGAAAGATTTGTTGCTTGTGAGACGAAAGGTATTGCCTCATGGTTGTATGCGACATCCAGAAGTGATACCAAGGTAGTGCATATTTTAGTGGGGCGTGTGTGAACTTTCAGTGATCACTCACGTATATTTCGTTTGATGTTTTTCGTAGGTGCAGGATAGGACTAGGAATTTACTAATACACACGAAGCTGGAGTTAGTCAACTACACATCAAGGAATCTAGGTATGTAAGTAATTAAATTATTTCAATTATTAGTATTTAAGTTTATATTGTTCTGTGTTGGATTTAGTTTTAAATTAAGGTGAAAAAGAATGGTAGCTAGATTTAGGATAATGGCTTGGGACTAATTGTGATTGGATTCGTTCTCAAAGTGGGAGAGAAGGTGAGAGGAGTAAAGAACAGGGAAGCATCATTAGTCGATCTGCGGTTGAGCACACCGAAGATCCTCCCTTCCTCTCCACCTAGAGATGGAAATCGGGCCGGGTCGGCCCTGGGCAGCTCGCCCAAAAAAAAAAAAACCACAGGCCGGCCGGGCCAGGCCCGTCGTGGGTCGTGGGCCGTGCCAGGCCTAAGGTCCAGGCCCGCGAAGGCTAGTTTACTAGGCCCAATTTGGCCTGTGAAATCAGTCTAGGTCGGGCCGGCCCGTTGGTTAAAATATGGGGCGCACAAGGCTGGCGCACTAGGCTGGCACCCCATTCTGCAACGACTATAAAGCCGTTGTGCGTTGCCAACGGCTAAATAATGTACAAGATGGTATAGAATGCATTAGACCTTATATAGAAAATATTAGAAAAGCTATTTTATTTATTCAAACATCAGCTAAAAGATATTAAGAATTTAGACATGTATGTGCACAAAATGGTTTAAAACCTAGAAAATTTAAGTTAGATGTTCAACATGGTTTAAAATTTTTTTTAGGCCCAATGGACCGACCCAACCCAGCCCGATTTGATCCGTCGGCCTATAAACTCGATCCACATACAGACCATGGGCCGTACCGGACCTATGGCCTGTTTTAATAGACCTGGTCCGACCCGACCCTCGGCCCGACCCATGAATCTAGTAGCCTACCCGAGTCTAGACTGGGTCGGGCCGACCTGAAGGTTGGTCCGGGTTGGGTAGGGAGGCAAGGTCGACCCGGTCCAGACGCAGGCGGGCTACTAATTCATGGGCCCCATCTCTAACGCCACCTGTGCTCGCTTCTTATTTCCCGTTTTTCTTTTTACCCTCCCAAGCAACCGAAGATCGAAGTCGAAATCAAGATTTTTTGATCCGATCGATCGATGAAAACCCTAGTACGGCGGAAAAGCCCGGGGCTTTAGATGCTCGGCGCCGTCACGGGGCTCCTCCCGCCGCTGGATCTCTCGGCGCTACTCCAGTTCGTGGCCACCGCGCTTTTCGTTGCGTTTGGGTTCTTGGTCCTCCTCAAGAACGCCGCGTCCCGGTACTTCGTTGTGGACACTGGGTTCGATTCCGGGGGGTACGAGGAAGGAAGAGCGAGGGCCATGTCGATTGGACGGGGTGGGAAGCGTGATGGTGGCGGTGGTGGTGATGGGAAGTGCTTCGTTTGTGGGAAGGATGGGTCGAAGCTTTGTGGAAGATGCAGGGGTGTGCGGTACTGGTAAGTTCCGTGGTTCTTTGCTGGTGGTTTTTCTGGTTTTGGTTGAAAATTTCAGTGTTCCTTACACTGCACATGGGATTTTGTGTGTTTTGATAAGGAAGTTGAGACTTTTGATTGGGTTTTTGTGGTGTTTTTTGTTTTTAAGTCGTGGTCTGGCATTGCGAGATCAGGTGGTGCCAAAGTTGAGATTTTTAATCTTGTTTTGTTCCCTTGTTTGGATGAAAAGTTAATACTTTTGGGTAGGCTTATGAGTTTTGAGAGAGATTGGGCTCTTAATGTAGGGTTTGTTCACTGGTTCACGGTTTGACATTGTGATACATACTTGGTTTGAGTTATAGCTTTAAATCGACATAATAGGTCCGACATTGTTCACTGGCTCACGGTTTGACTAAATATTAAGTTATAGATAAGAGTATGGAAGAGCTAATAGCATTACCAAATTTCATCGAAAATTTAATGCATAGCTGTACATAATAGGTGTTATACATCAAATGTTTCACATTTTAAAGTGTAAGCTTTGAGAAACAAATACTTACTTAAGCATCATGCTAACACATATCCGACATACCATACTCAGTAATCTTGTTAGAACAGAAGACCAATTATGTTGCAGATGCTTTACTCCATGATGTCCATTACATATCATCTACATGTAAAATCAATACCTAACATGTGTTTTTGAACTTCTGATTTGGAGTTTGGACCCCAAAAATAGGACATTTAGATGTTAATTTCTTAGGGAAGAGACAACTAAGAAATTAAAGAAAGAAAGAAAGATTGAAACAGCCCAGAATGTACAATTAGAACCTCATAATAGTTATCCGTTATTAAAGAAAATTTATTGCTAGAGATGAGCTACCCTTTTCCGTTGATGCCTGTCTGGGTCACTGTGAGTAGCAACACAAATGCAATTATGAAAGTTACAGAAAAGGTACTAGGGCACCTATCAAATTGAGTGGCTACTTTGTATACATACTGATATGGCAAGCTTTGCTTGTCCTGGCTTGAGACTGAGTGGCAAGACATATCAAATCTGAGTTATGTCTATCAATTTCGTCCCTCTTCATGAATGCTGTATAAGGTTCTTATTTCTCTTGGGGATTTACCATTGGCAGTGAAATGAATTTTATCACTATACCTATTGATATATCACTCAAAAGTGATTCTTAATATTGAGATGCATAGAGTGACCATATGCTTTTATCTTGTATCTGATGTTTGGATGTTCCCTACTCAGTTCTCTTGTTTGCCAGACACGGCATTGGAAGGAAGATCATAAAGTAAAATGTAAAAAAAAGGAGTCTGGTGTAGTTGCATTGGTTCCTGGACGTGGAGTGTACAAGGTGCTGCAGCAGCCCAAGAAGGTGAAGTGGCACCCTTCTAAAAAGGAAATCTTTTCTTGTTTTTTTACCATTATTACATTTACATCAAGATATCTATAACCCTTTCTTTTTAGACTATATATAGTTTTTCTCTAAGTGTAAATATGTGTCATATATGATATGCAGATTTTGTTCCCATATGATGAATTTGCAAACCTTTATTATTGGGAAAAGCAAGTATTTCCTCCTTGTGGACTTTTAAATTGTGGAAACAGGTCAGTTGGATAATTAATTTATATGGTTTGAATCAGCTAATTGACAAAAAATACTGTGGTTTTATAGTAATATGCTGACTTTTTTCTGGACTTGTTTGCTTCAAGCTGCTTCGCAAATGTTGTCTTGCAATGCCTGTCGTGCACAAGGCCACTTGTTGGCTATTTATTGGAGGGTGTCCATTCAAGAGAATGTAACCATAAACCATGTTATAGAATCTGATGTATTTCTTTCTGAACATATAGTGATCACTGCTTATATTTCTGCTTATTCCTTGCATAATATTTAGGTAGGCGTAATGACTGGTGCTTTCTTTGTGAGCTCCAATCCCACATGAAAAGAGTGACTCAAAGTTGGCAGCCCTTTTCTCCTGTGAATATTCTATCTCGATTAGCTAACATTGGCGGCCATCTTGGTCATGGTAGACAGGAAGATGCTCATGAGTTCATGAGGTATCCTACTTTTCTTTTCCATTTACCATTAGTTCTCAAGCACCGAAACACTTTCTATATTTTATTTTCTCCTCTGCGCCACTCAGTGCTTGCATTCAGGATTTTTCACACATAGTGAGAGTGATGCTAACTATATTGATCTGCTATGATTTAGGTTTGCCATCGATACAATGCAGTCAGTTTGCCTTGATCAATTTGGGGGTGAAAAGGCTCTAGATTCCAGTACTCAAGAGACATCACTTATTCAACATGTATTTGGTGGTCACCTTCAATCCCAGGTACTCTTGGGTGAAAGGTTTAGCCTGTTACTGAACATTCAGCACTATGTAGTGTTTATCAGCAGGGATATGCTATTTTACTTATCAGAATGATAGTTGTACTTAATTAGTTATTCTATCATTTGCAACTTTTTCCATGTTTTTTTTTGATACTTATTCCACATTTTACTGAATAAAACTTTTATGTTTGACCTCTTTGGCATTGTCTATCTCACTAATTTCTTCAATTCTTTATTATTATTAAGGTGATATGCACAAAATGCAATGTTGTCTCGAACCGCTATGAAAATATGATGGATTTGACCGTTGAAATTCAAGGCGATGCAGAATCCCTAGCAGACTGCTTAGATCAGTTCACCGCCGAAGAGTGGCTTGATGGAGAAAATATGTATAAATGTGATGGGTAAGATCGTAGATTCCAGCATAAGTTTTATATTATGTATTTATTAAATGTACATTCACATATTAGTTTTTAGAATTTTAGTTAGTCCCAGTTCATTGATTTGGGATTTTCTTAGCTGATACGTGAGTGTTTGTAAGCTAATACAGAGTTCTGTTGAATAGGTTTGGCTTGACATGAAACCTATTCTTTCATCAGTTGTTTAGATATATTCTTGCATCACGACTTCAATTTTCTTGGCAAAATGCCAACATAACTTCATATCTTGTATGTTGTGAACACATAATCCTGTGTGATTCCAGGTTTGGTTCCATCACCAACGTGAGTGTTGTTGTTATTCAAAGGCCTCTAAAAATAATTGCAAAAAACCCTACACATATATAACACATATATAGGACAAAATAGTTATATGGATACCCATATAAGGATCTATGTAACTTAACTATTTTAACCCTTTTCCTCAAGGTGGAACATATATATCATACATACTTAGCTTGTTACATAAATCTTCAAACAACTTAGGGTTAAACCTTTAGTAAATATATGTGCAAGTTGCTCATAGGACGAAGTGAAAAGAGTAGATATGTAGCCATTCATCACAACATCTCTAATATTGTCGCAGTCCATCTCAATACGCTTAGTGCGCATATGTAATGTTAATTTGTTGACTATGTAGATTCTCACGTGATTGTCACGATACATTAGCATAGGAGATGGATTAGAAAATCTCAACTCTATCATAAGAGATCTAAGCTACATCATCTTGCTAAGAATGTGTACCATGGATCTGTATTAAAATTCTACACTTAGATTTAGACACTACATTATGTTTCTTACTTCTCTTAGTGATTAGATGTCCTACGTTAGTTTAATATCTAAATGTAGATTTTTTGTCTCGTTTATTTCCTGTATAGTTGGAATCTGTGTGTGTTTCAATTTTGAGATGTCCATGCTTCTTATAGATAAGGTCTTTTCCTTGTTAATTTTTAACATAGGCAAATACATAAGTGTTTCCTTGTAGTCATAGAATCAAATGTCGGTTTCGTGTCGGACTTCGGTCCGACAAAAATAGGAAACGTGTCGGACATCGGTGGAAATGTCGGTGGAAACGCGGTAAATTTACGGAAGTCCATGGAAATGATAAAAAAACTTTAAATTTTGATTTGAAACTCTTA